>PVKA01033705.1:0-24119 GCA_004027165.1 Ctenomys sociabilis
ACAATAGAACTAATCAAGAAACTTGTTTCTCAAATCGATAGATACTATCAATGAATACAAAATAAATTTTAAATAATGATTATATATAATATCTATACAAAATAAGCCACCTAAGAATAAATCTTAAGACCTTACACAGAAGTAGGAAAAGTTGAAAGATCTCAACGAAAGCATATTTTTTAAGTTAATTTTATTGAGAAACAAATAGCAATGAGACAGTTTCAAAACCGATTAGTAGGACAGTTTCAAAAAATAATATATTACATATTGTTTTCTTCATCACGCTTATTCACAGTACAAGATGCAGACCTGATATTCTGTCCAGACATGCTAGCACACATCTATAGAAAGCATAATCGAAGGCAACTATCTGTTACTTTTCTCTGGTCTGGGAAAAGTATCCAGACAAGTTAGAGAGTAAAGAAATTATTTCAACTCATATATATATATATATATATATATATATATATATATAATATATATTTGCCAGAATAAAATCATAGATTAATTTTTTAAAAGAGCTTATGTAATAAATTACATTGGAATAATTGCTAATATACATGGAAATATTTTGGCAGACCCCAACTCAAACCACACACAACTTCTAGAATGATTAAAGACTTAGATATAATGATCAAAATCTAACATTTTTAGGAGATTATATAAGAAAATGCTTTTATAACCTTGAAATAGAGAAAGTTTTTTTTTTAAAACCAGTAACAAACTATACAACAAAATTCAAGG
The DNA here is from genome assembly GCA_004027165.1 of Ctenomys sociabilis. Lineage (NCBI taxonomy): Eukaryota > Metazoa > Chordata > Mammalia > Rodentia > Ctenomyidae > Ctenomys > Ctenomys sociabilis. Next base: position 745 of record PVKA01033705.1, read on the forward strand.
GATTGAACTATTTTCAAATAAAGATTTTTCTGTTCAGAGAAGGCACATAAAGAAAAAAACACAGAAAAAAGTAAAAGAGACAAATGTAAACAAGAATATGATATTTACCAAACTATCACAAATAGCTATTGTTCACAATACATAAAGATCTTACATGAACCAATAAGAAAATGCACACAGAAGAGGAAATATGATCAATGAAGGAAGGGCTGTTGAGCTGCGGGCAGTTAATATGTAAGAGGGCTCTCAGCCTTTCCTCTTTACTTGTCTAAAAGTGGGACAGAGATTGACAAACCCAAAATGCCTTTCTATGCCATCCACCCAAGGACAGGCTTTTACAGTGTTCATGACCCAAGGATGGCAGCAGAACACAGCAAAGCAAACTTTACTCTTCTTTTTCTTCATAATTTTTCCATCTGCAAAAGTCTAGGACTGTTTTCTTCCACTTTGCCTTTTTTTCTAAGATTTTTTGGTCTTTGTTGAAGATGATGGATGAATACACTCTAAACCACTGCATTGAGTAACTTTTTAACTAATGTTTCTAATGCACACTACATGCATTAATAAATTTGTTTCTCTTCTCCTTTTCTTTGTATTTTAGGGAGGGGGCTACAGGGTGTTCAGGGTCTCATGACTGGATCACACTCCTAGTAATCCTACTGTTCACAGGCTTCCAAGAGCTGGGATTACAGGCCTGTGCCACCACGCCCAGTCTCAATTGCTGTCTCAGCGAAATCCAGGAGCGGAACCAGCACAGCAGACCCAGGGATTGAACCCCTGCCCCTTGCGCCTGCTTCTAAACACCTTAATCCACTGAGCTGTTTGGCCAGCCCTGTTTTTCTTTTCTTAGTCTGGCTTTTTTACAGTAGACTGTTCCAAATATAACAATGAAAGCTGAAGAAAAATTGTATTCTTCCTTCCATGAACATATACAAGTTGCAGTCACAGTAAAATACTATCTCCACCCATTAAACACCAAAGGTTGAGAATAGCCAAATACACTATTGCAAGGGTTATAAATTAGTGCAATCAGCTTGAAAAGAAATTTGGTATTGCTGAACAAACATGTGCATGACAATATAAGGGTATCCCAGCAATTTTTCTTTTAGTTATTTCATTAAAAAAAAAATGCCCCCAGTAAGCAAATATATAGCATATAGAGTAGATGAAAGCCACAGGGATGGCCTGTGCTGGCAACAACATTATTTATTTTTTATTTACTTTTGCAAATCAACTTAATTTTATTGACAAATAGCAGTGAAACAGTTTCAAACCTGATTAATAGGACAGTTTCAATAATTAATGCATTGTGTATAGTTGTCTTCCTAGTGGTGATTCATAGCACAAGACATGATATTGTGTCCAGTCACTATAAGTACAAATCTTTCTTCTCACTGAATTAAGAGAAAGTAGCTGTATATCTATCCTAACTATTTTGTATATACAGATACAAAATGGTCCTTCATTTGTATCCCCTTTTTTGTTTAGTTTTGTCAGAGATAGTTATTCAATTGCCATTTAAATATTATAGGCTCACGAATTCAGCAAAATAATCCAATATATTATTGGATGATAATATCCAAGTAGTCCATAATAGAAGTGGGTTATCCGTAGGACTGGCAATGTCAGAAGTTGTTGACTTGAGCCCTTTAAAGCTCAGCATATTAACATGGGTTTACTTTTCATAGCTCATTATACTTTTCTGCTGGATGGTTAAGACCAAGATAAAACAAGACCTTTATAACTACAAACGTAAGTTTTGTATCTGCCAAGGTCAGTTAAATCCCTTCAGGATTTACCCTAAATCCCTGTAGCGCAGTTTGTAAATCCTGGATTTTGTCAGTGGCAGCCATGCAGATGAGCCATGGCCATTGCTTGACCAATTTGCTCTCTGTGAAAGCCTGAGAGAATGTTTTCTCTCTATGTGACTCTCCTTAGGCACACTCACATCATAGATCATTTTTCTCTGTGACCCCATAATCTCTTTGATTAGAAAATTTGGGACACCACTGAGTTACAAGTGTTAAAGTACAGGTTCTATGGCCTGAGTCCTCACTGACCTTGAAAGGCTAGGGCCAAAACGTGGGCTGTTCTTTGAGCCCTTATTTTTCCTCTAATTTTTGGTTTGAAAAACCTAAGTTGTTAAAGCTCCAGAAGAGAAGCTTAATGATATTATTACCTATGACATAGGCAGTTGGGCTTAACCTCACTATCTGAATATCAAACATCTTAGACATAGCATGGGACAAGTATTTTCCATCAAGTGTTGATATGTTAAACTTTAAATCCCTACAGAATATGAAGAAAAAATAAATAAATATTTTTAAAAATAGTAATAAACAACTACGTATTTTTACACAGAAGTTTAGAAATCTAACCATATAGAGCGTTATAGCAGGATAGTCCTATGATATTAAGATGTTTTTGTCTCTTTTTTTCATTTATTGCCCTTTTTTTAACAAACATTTACTTGAGAGACAGTATAGCAGTAATTGATATGACATGACAAGAAGTATGTATTTAGAAGACCAGAATGACAGGCATTCCAAGCACGACTCTAGTATTACCCGTTGGTATTCAATGCAGTTGCTCAGTTCACAGGTAGCAGAGTACATAATTAGTCAGGGTGAGAATGCTACCAATTAACTGCTAGTTTCAAATACCTGCTGAAGTTTCTCAGGATCATTGCCTTAACCATCTTGTGGGTATAAATGCATGGCTTTACCCCTGTCATGTTTCCTAGCTTTTCTCCTTCCCTCTATCCCTTGTTTAATCCTTAAGTTCTCGCTTTCCTTTTAACTGTGGTATACCTTTCTCTTTTTATTTCTTCTTTTGAGTTCTTACACTATGGAGACTATACAATATTTACACATGTGGGTCTGGTTTATTTCACATATGAGTATATCTTCAAGTGGCATCCACTTAAAAATATTTTTATTTATTTTATTGTTTTGACGGAATTGGGGATTGAACTCAGGCCCTTGCACTTGCCAGGGAAACGCTTATTCCACTGAGCCATCTCCCCGGCCCCCTATCTACTTAAATATAAAGCCTTCAAGTTTATCATTCTTTATAGCTGAGTAATCCTCCATTGTATAAAAATATAAGAATATAATAATTTAAGCATTTACCAGTGACATAATAAAACATAATGGAAATGAATGTCTATAGCTTCATGCATTCATGTAGATGAACATGTGAAACCTTCATTGTCTAACTCAGTTTGTTCCAAATTCATGTTTGAACACCAAAACATTTGAGAACTGAACATATTTTTCCTATGGGAAATAAGGAATCCAAATAACTGGCTGCTAGGCCCAAAAAGTACTCTTAGAAACTCATTTATCTATGACTTTAACAAATTTCACCAAGAGTTATCTTCTTAACTGTATCTTGTTTTCTCTTAGCTTTATTGCTGATACGGGAACTTTCTTTGCAGCCATGGTTATGCTATTTTATGCAAATAACCCTTAAAACAAGCACAATGATGAATGTTTTAATGCACTGACATAAGTCCTATGTGTTTTCTGGGTGAGAGCAGCACTTATGCAGATGCCTGGTCACCCCTTTGGGTCTGCCTCGACGTGCAGCGTGTGAGTCACTCTTTCCTGGTACAGGCAACACCTACGAACACCAAGCAGATTTTTTTTTTTTTGAATTTTGTGGTTCAAGTGAAGCTGGAGCTTGCAGCTATTGGACAACTAAGTCACCACTCACTGTCCAGACCTCGCATGTGCATACAATGTTACCTCATGTATGCAAACTGCTAAAGCAGGCAAAATTGAACAGTTTTTATTACACAGAGTTTCTGAAGTTATAAAAAGCAAGGCATCAACTCATACAAAGTTCAGGTTAATGATTACCTTTGGAATAAAGAAAGGAGAAAAATGATAGGGAAGCAACATGCCAAAGACCTTGAAGTAATGCTCATTTATTCTTTTTCAAGGCTATTTTGGAATCATGTGTATTTATTACCGATTAGTTTTCTTCAAACTTCATACAGAGAGAGGGGAGAGATAGAGACAGAAAGAGAGAGAGAAAAAGGGAGAGAGAGAGAGAGAGAGAGAGAGAGAGAGATACTGCTTTTAAGTAGTTTTATAATATAGCCTGCCATGCCAGCCCTGCCCTCGGGCACTTTAAAACAGAGATTGAGACTGGGCACCATGGCTCACCGCCTGGAATCCCACATTTCAGAGGTTGAAAACAGGAGGATCACTATGAGTCTGATCTATGTAGTGAGACCTTGTACTAAATATATAAAAATAATAATGATAATAATAGAAATAAAACTTTATAATTTATATAGCACAGTGAGCTAAAGCATTAATAAAAATCTCTATCATTAGGATAAGATGAAGTGAACTAATCTTTACTCCTTTGCTAAAATGGAAATTAAACAACAAGGTAGAATTTTTTATCAGTGAAATTGAAATTTTGATTTGTTTATATGAGACTGTTTTAGTTGTTGAAGCAATTGTAGTTTCACTTACTATTCATAGGAAAAAAAAACTATGCTACGTGCTTTCCAAAAGCAACATATTTCTGCATTACTTTCATGTACTTGAAGGACTGTATTCATATGATAAAGATGAGTATTACATTATTTATGATAAATAGTATAATGTTTTTATAACATTTATAAGAACAGTAGATTAGAAACTTAAGTCCATTAACATGGAGAGGATTAAATAAATTATGATAGCTATTAAGATAGACTATTGAATAATAAGAAAGTCATTACTTCACAGAATAAAGCAAGTGAAAATTCTGACGATATATTAAATTGGAAAAGCCAGATACCAAACTGTTTTTACAGTATGATGTAGCTCAAAAAACTGACTTCCAAATAATCAATTGTGCTGCATGTATAAATTAAATATACATAAAAGAAAATGGTAAAAGGAACAACCTTAAAATATTAACAATAATAATCTCTGGGTGATTAGATCTTGCCTAACTTTATTATAGTTCATTAAATACTTCTATAATTTCTCTTTTTCTACATTGTGTATAACTTTTTCTATAAGAGCATGCATTTATAATGCTAATTAAATTTATTAAGATTTAAAAGTTTATGAGTAATTCCAATTTGCAAAAGGCTTTGGGAATTAAGGTGACAATACACCAAGCAGTACCCATGCTCATGTGAAGAGTAAGACTATTTAGGAATGTGTGTCATGCAAGGTTAAAACTGAAACATGTTATTGTGTACACACCCATGCTAGTGGGCATGTGTGAGTTTTAATTCAAACAGAATCAAATTTCATGGAAAAGTCATACTAAAAAGTACTTTTTTCATTGTTTACTGGTCTCATTTCATAAGTCTAGACTACATAATTTTAAAGTGACCCTTCTCTCAAGTCGGTAATTTTTTAAATTGATAGCCATGAGGAGACTTTTTGCTCTTAGAAAAATGGTGTGTCCTGATTCAAAAGTAATAGGAGTGTGCTTCTTACTATTAAAAATACTATGTAAATTATTTTTGCAAGTTAACTATTAAAATCATATATTAATTAAATGTGCTAACCAGTTTTTGGTGACACTGTGAAATCTAACATATTTTCACAATTTATATGATAGAGAAAAACAACTCAAGGTGACAAATATCCTCAGGTTAAAAATAGAATCACCCTCTTGTGACTGAGGAGCCATGCTTATTTTCATGAATGTGGTAGAATAATAAATACATGGAAGACAGCCCCACAGTAATGTTTATTGCACGAACAAATGATAACATACATCAGTATATTGATTATCTGCCATAAGGTTGGTTCACGGCCAATTCTCATTCAATAAACACTTATAGATATACTGTATTAAGCAACACTGTACTACCCTGGGGGATGAGGAAGGAGGGTGAGGCTAAATATCCCAGGGGAAGGAGCGGGAACACAGTGTGTCTAGGAACAAGACGAGAAAGGAACACACAAGTATACATGTCAAATGAAGTCTCAGCAGGATAGATTCAGTTTCATCCATCAGAGGGACTTTCAAGTGACAAGTATTGTCCCTGTCAGCCAGTCATGGTCTAAGGACCACCCGCAAGAAACATAATTTCTTTTTTCAACCATCTTGTAGAAAGGCTGCTGCAGTAGCCTGAGTGCATTGGAGAATATTCAGACGATGGGAGACAACCGCGCACCATGACGGCCATCGAGGTGGAAGTATGACGTGCTTTGTTCCAGAAGTCAGACTACAGAGAAGACAAAAAGGAAAAGACTGAGACATGGCCTCTGTCCTCAAACAACTACAGTTCATAGTGGACACAAGAGAAACACTGGAGTTAGCTAAGGCTGGAGGCTACTGAGATGACCCCTGCTTGTAGGAAAATGGACATTCTGCCTGGCCACTCAGGCAAAAAAGTTCATGAAACTTTTTTCCATTTGGCACAGAATATCTGAGGGTGAGTTTTCACCACCAAAGGTCATATTCTCCTAAGTAGTTTTTAATCTGAAAATTTATCAGTGACGAGTAGCATGAATTGTGATACAAGAAAAGGCAAGAATTGTGCATTCATTGCGGAGAATAAAGAACCCAAATTATGGGAAATGGGGGAAGAATCTGATTTGATTCCTAAAGTATGAATAGCATTTTAAGTATGAAGGAGGAGAGAATTCCAAGGGAAGAGAACGTTACCAGGAAGTCCCAGTGAGATGCAGGCCCCGGGCTTTGACTTGCCCTAAGGTGTGCGTTTCTGCTTGGTGAGTCCCCCATTGGCCTGACCCCTCTGTGCTCTGTATTTGCCAATAACATGTGAGGCTGGCGCTCATCTCATGGCCTCTCTTCTTAGTCTTCCCTGACCCGGCTCCTCTTCCTTCACTTCTTTGCAACACCCATCCACTCCCTATTGCTTTCAGGTCTTTTCTTCAAAATTATTCTCCTAAGGATTCTGCCATCAGAGTAGAACATACCTGAGCAAAACCAAACCGAAGATCCAGCCACTGAAAACCTCATTAGACTTGAAACAGTTCTCTGTGGACAGTAACTACTATCTCTTCTGGCTAAGAACTGAGAATTTAGACGCATCCCCAAACCAGTTAAGAATTTGAATCTCTCATGCTGGCTTTCCTTTGTCTTATAGTCCACAGTAAAATCTTATTTCCAATATATAATACTCTACACCAGTAAACAAGTGTGTAGCTATTAAAGTTAGGTAAAAACCTATTTTTAGCCAGAAATATGAAATACTATGACAACACTAAAACTGAAGAAACTTATATGCAACAACCAGATATATTTTAAAATATTCCATACATATTACATACATACTACAAAGCCCTATGAAGAATTTATGATCACAAATGTTAGGCATTACAAAAATGTAAAGAAAACTGTACATCAAAATTTCAGTTACAATGTTGTTTAATTATGGTCCTGATACTTGAATACTTGAATGATGCATATTTGCAAGGCCTTTCCTTGTTCAATCCTCAGTAGAGTTTTAAGGTGGTTATTAGCAAGAGCAAACTAAAATTTTCAGTAATCAAGTCAAGTGGCAGGGGTTGTGTAGTCAGACTATGCCCCCATCAGATCCTGCGTCAGCTCACCAGACTCCAACCTGCACTTCTTAGATCTTGTCATAACATCTCATTTTATAGAAATTACTTGTAACTGTATATCCACTATCTAGAAGCCTTATTAATAGTTCATAGCCTCAAATATAAAAGACAAAGGGCAAGCAAATTGAGGAAAACCATAATTCTCATTGTCATTTGTTCCTCTGTGCAAAGAGATACTTTATTTTATAATATCTTTTATAATCCACCATCTGCACAACCATTCCTCATAAATCAGGCATCTGTTTCAGACATGGGCCTGCTTAGACCTTTCCTTTTCTCCTGTTTATAGTATAGGCTCCTGTGTACTGGGATTACAGCCATGTACCACTATGCCCAGTCTCTCGCCTCAGGGGCGGGGCCAACAAGGCAGGACCAAGAATCAAACCCCTGGCCCCTGTACCTGTTTGCAAGCACTCTAATCCATTGAGCTACTTCCCTGGCCCTTTTTGCCTATTCATTAGAAAATTTTAAGTACCTTTGCTAAGTGATAGCAGTTCTTAAAGCACAATAATTAGGTAAAATTTTTGAACTTTGAGGATCAAAACTATAAACACAAAATAGATAACTTCATATTAAAGAAGCTAAATGAATACCAAGTTTGAACAACTTAATATGATTAATAACAATGTATCAATCAAAGGGATAATGATTTGAGAAGTAAGCCTAGAAAAGAAGGCATATTCCAGTCAATCCAAGTCCCTGCCAGAAAGAGTTACTTGTCCAAAGAGAACAGCTAACTACCATTCCACCTCCCTTAGAAGCAAGACTCCTATTGTGGAAATGAATATTTCAATCGGCTTGTTTTTGTTTTTTCAAAGAGAGTGAAAAACAGTATTAAAGCAAAAAAATTACAAATGATACAGAGTTTCATTAAGCAGAATAATATGAATTTCACAGTATTTGTTGTATTGCACAGTGTTATCTTCAAATTACCAATGCATGCAAGCAAAATTGGAAGAAAAAATAAAAATATTATGCAAGAAATTAAGAAGAAAAGGAATTTTGAAAATGAGGCAAAACAAACAGTCCACCTGTCCAAGCCACCCTGCTTACATCATAAATACATCTCTTTTCCCATTTCCTCTCCTGTCTTCCTCCTCAACTTAATAATCCCTCCCTTTTGAACAGGTTCATTCCCTTTTCCCAGTATCTATGGCACCCTTCAGTCTTAGTCTCCTGCCACCACACATTTGGATTTGCTAATCTTTCATCTTGGTTTCTTGTTCACTTAGCAAACTTCGATGATAATTTTACTCTTAAATATGTATGTCTACACATAGAGAATATCCCGGTTAATATAAAGCTTTTAAATATCTGGAACAAGTATCTTGATTTCATGAACTTGAATCCCACTTAACTGTCAGAGGGCTGGCCAAATAGCTAAGCAGATTAAAGCGCCTGCAAGCAGGTGCAGGGGCAGGCCACAGGGGTTTAATCCCCAGGCCTGCCTTCCCGGCCCTGCTCCCGGGACATGCTGAGATGGCTACTGAGACTGGGTGTGGTGTGCACCTGTAATATCAGCTCTTGGGAGGCTGAAAACAGGCAGATCACCACCAGTCCAATCTAGTAGTGAGACCCTGAACACCCTGTAGACACTTCCCTAAATGATAAAAACAGTATCAGTCTTGAAATCAGAATACTTTTCCAGTTGATGAAATCAGCTATTCTGATCTTGATATGAAGAAGGACTGAATTCATCAAGACTGTCTCAAGAAATACAATCTTCTGCCAAATCTTTGGAGACCTACTATGATGGTTAATTTTATGTGTATACTTACTGGGCTATTATTCCAAGAAATTTGGTTGAAGAGCAATATAGATATTGCTAGGAAGGTGTTCTTAGAAATAAATCACATTTTTCACATTTATATAACAGACCATAAATAAAGCAGATTACCCTGTATATTATGGATAGGCCACATTCAATCAGATGAAAGCCTAAAGGGAAGAGATGAAGGCTTTTGTAAGAAAGAATTTAGTTTAATGTTATAACATCAAGTCTTAATTGAATGCCCTACTTGCTCACTGTGTACAGAGTTCAGCTTCTCTCTTTCTTTCTCTCTAATTATGTTTTGTTTTTAATAGGTTTGTGCTCTGAGAAATGTATCATTAGATGATTTTTTCATTGCAAAACAAACATCAAGTATATTCAGAAAGATATAGAAGATATTGATCAATTACTCATCATGACTTTTGAATACAACCAAGAGAGGCAATAAATGTGATGTTTATAGTAAACCTTTTTTTCTTTATAAGTGAAAGTATACTCTAAAGATAACATGTGGTGTGTAGTAAATACATAAGCCAGATGTGTGTTCATTTTATCAAGTTTTATATACTCTGTATTTGTACCTGCTATATTTACATGAGTGGCTTGTATTTTTATACCAACATCACCATAAACATGTAAGTAATTCACGGCATTACAATATTATGAAGGCCACGATCATCAAACAAGAGGAATTTTTCAACTTCATCATAATCTTATAGAATCATTATCGTATAGAAGTTTTAAGTTGGTCAAAATGTTATTGTTTGGCTCACAATTGTATAGGTGAGTTGAAAGTGTTCTTTTGCCCTAAATTTTATGATTCAGTGAAATAACATAAAAATAAATTATTATATGTGAATATATATAGCATTAACATATATTAATATTGAAATTACATATATTTATGAAATTACATGTACATATAAAAACAAATTCTCTTTCTCTAGAAAATCTTAATATACTTCTCTTGCAATTTGGCTATCTTTCCGTCAAATATGCTTAAACTAGTTTTTTGTTTCCTCCACTCTTTCACTAAATGATAGAATTCAGCCCACCCAGAATGGTTTTGTTTGGTTAAGGAACCTAGGTCTCCAGATTCTTTCACTTGTTCTTTTTCTTTGAAATGTATTTAGCACAGGGTCTACACAGTCTCACCACACAGCTCAGATGCAGTGTTCCTCCTGTTTTCAGCCTCACAAGCGCTGGGGTTACAGGTGCAAGCCACCATACCCTGTCTCACTCTGTCTTAGTTCACCCAGAGATGGGGCCAGCCAGGCATGCTGGGGATCTAACTCAGTCACTGTGCCTGCCTAAGCAGGTGCTTTAGTCTGCTGAGCTGTCTGACCAGCCTCACTGGTTCTTTACTAATGACTTTTGCTTAACAGTTATCTCCAGACATATTTTAGTTCTTTGAGACATTAAATTTTGGCCCTGAACTCACAACGATTTTGCTACTAACTTGCAATTGGAAATCTTGCTGTATTTGACCATTTAGCTTTTAAGGTGAACACAATGGGGAGCATCTCAAACTGGAGATGCATCACATACACAGGGCCAGAGCAAGACCAGACTCAAGAGCACAGAGACCCTGAGCAAAGCCGCATGTATATAAACTGCTCTAGTCTCAAGAACACTGGGCCCCTGAAGCAAGCCAGGTGGATAAACACTTAGGTGGAGGGTTTTCATGTGGCATTCAACCTCCCAAGTATACAAAGAAAAGTGCTGCAGCCACTGGGGCTCCCTCCTTTTTCTTTCTTCCTTAATTCTTCTCCCATAAGGAAAGAGGGTTCCATCTAGCCTCAGTTTTCTGTATTCTGATTCTTGTCCTTTTTTCTACATCCTCTCATTGTCTTCACCCTGGAAACTCTGAGAGATACACAGATACATTATTTAGTGCCTGAGCAGTAACCCAGGGAATGAGGAAACACACTGGATAGCAAGAAAAGATTTCTAGATGTATGGGCACAAAAAGAGAGAAATAAGTGCCAGCAAAGCCAAAGAAAAACACGAATGCTAGAGAAGCCAGGGTGAAAAACAGAATCCAGAGAAGCCAAGGAGAGACATAGGCCTCAGAGAAGTCAAAGTGAAAAGTGGGCTAACTAGTCCCAAAAAGAAAAATTGACTCATTCAGGTCAAAAGGGAAAGCAGGTTACTAGAGCCAAAAGCACAAAACAGGATCATGATAAACAAAAGGAAGGTATATTGATTGTATTAGACATTAAACATTAGACAAGTAGATTCTGAAGAACAAAAAATGTATATAAAAATCCTCGTTCTATTATAGATTCCCATAGTTTTTTGTTTGCTTGTTTTTGTTTTGTGAACCTGAATCAGAAAGTGTCTTGGTGGTCACTCTGGGTGTCCAAATATAGCATATGAGTTTTTCTTCTGCATAAAAGACTATGCTGCAGGCTATTATATGGGCCTTGCAAGATCATTCATATATGCCTATTAAACTTTTTACTGATGGTGCTTGTGTTTGCCATGTGTTACAGCTAAACATGTCACTGTTTATTGTTTAGATGCTTTTAGCAGTGCCCATGGGCACTTAAAACAGAATGAGCCAACTTTTATGAGGGCTTCCTTCCAAATATTTTAAAACTTTTCATATTCCCCTTACCACAGGAATTCCTTTAAACCTCAAGGTAAAGGAACTGTTGAATGTGCTCACCATGCACACAAAATTCAAATGCAAAAACAAAAAGGGAATGTTTTCCTACAAAATTTACACCTCACAATGGACTTCCCTTAAGTTAGAAACCCTGCCATGGATGGGACTACAGCAGCAGAATGACAAATCAGGTAAAGGAAAAGAGACTGAGAAGGGCCTTTTGTAAAGATTTTCAAGGGTATGCTTGTGTTGTTCCAGAAAATGCTGTTTTTCCAGAAAATATTGAGTGACTCATCTGGGTGCCAGAGAATGTTATCTGACTATTTCATTGACTAAGGCAGGGAGGAATAGACTCTATCTCTCAAGAAGCTGGTGTTCAGTCCTATGGAAGGGATGCCTGGAAAACCACTCCATGCCTGCCAGACAAAGATAGGCTAGACCCAACCTGTGATCAATTAAAGAAATTGAATCAGGATGCCTAGGAGATGGTAATAAAAAACTGAGACAATATGGTGGCAAAGTATAGGGAGACAACACAAACGAAAGGGCAATGAAAATTGCCAGTATTTTTAAGACAAAATAAAATACAAATTTATATATTTTTATAGGATGAAACATTTTGTTCTTTCTGGTTCTTGTTATACAAGATCTCTATTAATGGAACTATGAAAAGTTCTGACCAGTCTATTTGAAGTCATAAATTTAAAAATCTATGTATATTATAGTTCAATTTGGCCAAACACATCTTAGTGGACTCTAGTTTTATAAATGAATTTTCATGTGTATTTGTTGGTTTATCTATCCATTGTTTTTATTTGAGTGTAACATTTTTTTCTTCTTTTCTCTTCTTTACTTCTGAATTTTTGAGGCATTTGTGTGTTATATTCCCACCCAGGTTGCCAGCTGGTCAAAATAATGCCAAAATTGATTGTATAAGTGCAATGTTGTTTAGGTATTAAGATTTGAGAGTCTATATTGTTCAAAAATAGTATGTTAAGTGCTGTAATCAGCTTTGCATATGTCTTCAAAAATTATTAAGATAATAAAACAAAAATCACTTAGGGTGTGAAGAGTCTATTGGACAGAACTCTAATTGATAAATAAGAAGCAACCAGACTGGATATTTATCCAGTCTTGCTCTTTAACAGGAAACTGCAATAATCTCTATAGCCTTAAAGAATACACCCTCAGTAAATTGATCAACAAAAGTTAAATTTTCTAGTAATAATAAAATGAAGTTTTCTTAACAAAGATCCTCTTGGTACATAACTCAGCTAAGAAAACATCATATTGTCTCTTTAGTCTGAGAACCTGAAAGAGAAAACAAATTAAAGGGTATGGCAGATACTTGGAAAAGTAAATAAACTTGTTGAAGAGGAAGGAATTACTGAATTGAGGAAAAAGACAGGAGAGGGAGTGGGGAAAAGAGCTATATCTCTGTATGTAAGTAGAACAACTGTACTGTGGATTTTCACTGGTTGGTGGAAAGGAGCAGTTAATCCTTAATTTGTTATGTCTTCTCTTTTAAATTGTTTTTTCTTTCTCTCTTCTTAATTTTATTTTCAGAACTGGAGATTGAACTCAGGCCCTTGTGCTTGCCAGGGAAGCACTTATTCCACTCAGCCATCTCCCCATCTGCCCTAGCCCCTTAATTTCTTACATATTTTTTCTTTCTTCTTTCAATTCTGCATGCATATATCTGGTAACATGAACAATTAATTGGACGACAACACTATGTATTACAACAAATGCTGTGAAATTTATATTATTTTGTTTAATGAAATACTGTATTGTTTGTAATTGTTTTTTGTTTTAATACTACTCTGCATTCTTTAAAAATAAAAATCAATTAAGAAACAAAGGCTTTTCACATAGGTATGATAAATTCATTGTTAATTACATGCTGTATTAAATATATCCATGCCTTCCAGGGACACCATCTTCTAAAATGTAAAACTGGTATTGTTTATGGAGATAGGCCTTTTCTTTCAGATTTGTACATTTCAATTCCTTTTGTCCTCCAAGTAATTGTGACAGGATGGTCATGTCAAGTCATCATAAATACCAATTCAATAATAATAACAAGAGCCGGGCGTGGTGGCGCATGCTTGTAATCCCAGCACTCGGGAGGCTGAGGCAGGAGGATTGTTGTGAGTTCGAGACCAGCCTGAGCTACAAAGTGAGCTTAAGGCCAGCCTGAACTGCATAGTGAGACCCTGTCTCAAAAAGACAAAAAAAAAAAAAAATAATAATAATAATAATAATAATAACAAAAACATAAGTTTTTTTATAGCATATATATATAGCATCTCCATACTTAGAGATGCCTGGACATGAAGTAGTCTAATTTCTTCAGTGACAACTCATTAAAGGTCAATAAGTTAGATGAAAGATTCTTATGTATGATATAAAGATGATTGATTAAAAGAGCTCTATACTATGTCAAAATGGAAATTTAAGTATGTCATAAAAATGTCATCATGATGGTCATGCTACAGTGTTATGATTTTGATTTTAAATTCTCTGTGAAAAATTATAGAACTATTGCCTGCTAGCAGTTTACAGAGATTCAACTATTAGAACACCCATGGTTGTTAGAAAATAACAGTTCAATTTTATTTTCCAAGGCATTTGATATTTAGATAAAATGGAAACATTAAGCTCACTGCTTTCATTACAAAATATTATGTCATTGAATTCTTTTCTGGATGTTCAACAACTGAGGTATGAAGACCAAAAACTAGAAAGACAAACAGGATAAGAGAACAGCCAATGTTTTGGACCCAGCCCTCAAAGGTAGTGAGGATCCAGAACCTGAGGGAAGCTTCGTACCAACATCCTACAACTGTGGTGAGTTATACAAACTTCTGAGAGTTTTCCCAGAAAGTAACTTGGTCAAGCACTGAATATGACTCATTCACATGGCTGACCCTGACAGAAAAACCAGAGGTACCACACATGGTTCCAAGTCTTCCTTAGAAGACTTAATTGACCTTGATAAATATGGAAACTTGATAAATACAGGTGTCACCTAAATTTGGTTTTGAATATCCAGCAGAAAAGTATAAACACAAGAGGTATAAAACAATTGTCATCACACTAGTACCTGATCACTGTTCTGAGATGATGCACTGTATAGCATTTAATTGCTGTAGGCAGAATATAAAATCATTGGGCTGGAAATAGTCAGTCTAAATCAAGGTCATCTAGAATAAGGAGTAAAAAAAACCCAAAAGAATCTTCCTCAGAATCCTCCAAACACAAATCCTCCAACTCCAACTGTTCACCCATCACTTGTAACTACAAAACAGAAAAAGGGGACAAGTGGAGAGCAAGAAAGCTGGAAATTAATCACAAGTGCGGGGTGGAGCAAGGCCAAGCTCAAAAATACAGAGCACCTGAGCCAAATCACATGAATAAGCCGCTCAGGAACGCTAGGCACCCAAGGCAGGCCCCATGGACAAATTATCAGGGGCAGTTTTCACATGCCATTAGACCTCTGAAGTGTATAAATAAAAGCCACTGGGGCTGCCTACCTTCTCCCTCCCTCTCCTCCTTTCTTCTTTAATTCTTTTCTCATCAGGGAAGAGGGCTCCATCTGGCCTCAGTTTTCTGTAACCTAACTCTTAACCATTTTTTTTTCCATCCTCTCATTGTCCTTGCCCTGGAAACTTCAAGATCTGTGAAAGAAATGACAGGACATGGAATAGTTTAACCATACACTTTAGCATCTATGCCTTATTGGGGAGTTTTTCCTGAATAATACATAATAATTTTAAAAGAAATGTAGGTGACATTTCCTAAACATTTTTAGATCCTCTTTTTCGAAGGAAGCTACTGCTATGCTACTGGTTATGCTCTTCAATACTCTTTAATTTGAAATCATTAAAGCCTAATAATTTTCACATTTTCAAGTGGACTTTTCTAGCTAATCTAATTGGACTGTATTTTTTAAAAAAGCTTAAAACCCTTACTGATTTTACTGCAGCACTCTGCAATAAGTAGGGAGAACTTTCTCTGACCCCTATTGACACCAATAGTTACTCACACCTCCTTAGACTGCTATCATTTCTAAATTTCTACATTAAACCAAATCTAATATAAGTTGGCCTCATGGCAACGGTTATGAGGTTGCCAAACTCCTGTGGAATCCATACCTAAGGATCACTGGACAGCATTCTGTTTGTGTGTCAAGTGTAGACTCTGAAATAATTTAATGGACACATGTTATGTTTATATAGAAAGGAAAAGAAATGAGAAATACTCTCTCTTGCCTAAGACAAAGATCATAATTATGTGCTGTCCACCTCAATAATGACACATGTACAAATCAACTAAGTTTTCTGAGTCTGGTTGTTTTTGGCTTTATTTTCAGTGGTTATGAAGTAGGGATGTTGGAATTTATCCCTCTAGCTTCATGGAAATGTTATCCACCAGCAAAAATAGGTTTAGTTTGAAGTCTGATAATTTTTAAGAGGAGTTTGAGGTCTTGGTGACTTACCCATTCACTCATTATGCTCTCAGCAGCTATGCAAGGCAGTCTATGTGAACTAGATTAAATGTGGGCCTCATGATGCTACTCCTCAGATTCCATTGATGAGAGCCTTCTCGAGAGATAGGGCTAACAGTAAGATATATACCATACTGCCATTCATTGCCAGACATTTTCATGAGCATGAAGATAAAATTTCTAAAGCAGTGGAAATCAAGATAGATTTATGGCTGAGCAGTCCTTCATAGTCTGAGCCACATTATGTTTTGTCTTTGTTTTTAAAAAAAAAAAATATGGTGTCCTGGCTATATTCAGTGATATGTGACCTAAACTCAGTTCTCAAAGGAAAATAGACACTTTCCTACAAAGTGCCACCCTACGTTAAGTGGACATTTATGAGCTATTAATCATGTGTCCAATTACTTTTTGTTCAACATTTAGCATGTATTGCTGCATAAAAATATAACTGTATTGCCCCCTCAAGAGAGCTGGCAATCAAAATCTCATTCAAACACATAGCCTCAGCTCCATTCATATAAGAGGGGATATAAGATTGATTAAACACATTCCCAGAAGCCATCTCTGAGATATCACCTGACATAAGACACTACTTACAACCACAGGATTCCCTGGTTGCCTTCCTAAAATTAGCTGGGGCTGTCCATTTGGTTCATTGGTGTTTGTAGGAGAGTTCACCTGAGTTCACAATTTCCTCCATGTCTTCTACAGTGTACCAGCACAAACTTGAAAGCTTTAGAGGTCAAGCCTTACAAATGCAAGAGGGGCTCATTAAATTTATAAAAAAAAAAATGTTGGCTTACACACAACTCTTTGCTCAAGTCTAATTCTAATCTGTTTGTTTAACAGCTGGTGAATCCAGACTGCTGGAGCCTCTTTCTTCCAATACAGAGAAAATCGGCTTTCTGCCATGCACATGTTGTTGGTAATATTAAAAATACTGCTAAGTTGTTGGTAGTATTAAAGTGGAGGGGCATCAACAGGGTCTTTCTCTAATAAAATTTGAAGAGCTTCACCTGAAAACTCTCCTCAATATGAAGCTATAGGTGAACTCTTGAATCCCATAGGGTTAGACAGCTGGGATAAAACTCATCCCTTGGAGTGACCCTAACTGAGTTTTAGTTTTTAGGAAGAGGTGGTAGTAAAAAGAGCAGCAAATCACTTCTGTAGTAATAAGACATACAAAAACAATGAATTATTGGAAAATAAATACAAATAATGCATCTCTTTAGAAATCTCTAGGGGAGGCTGGCCTGATAGCTCAGGAGACTAAAGCACCTGCTCAGGCAGAGTACAGTGGCCAGGGTTCAATCTCTGGTGTGCTGCCCTGGTTCTGCCCCCAGGGCTTGCTGAGACTGCACTTGACACCTGGGATAGTGATGTGTGCCTATAATCCTAGCATTTGGGAGTCTGAAAACAAGAGAATCACAGTGAGTCCAATCTACGTAGTGAGACCCCGTAGACTTTATAGACCCTGTCCTAAATACAGAAAAAAAAATCTTTAGGGGAATTTCTAGCAACATAACAGCATATGTCAAAGCCTAATAGTGATATTATAGAAGCTCTTTAGTATATGTTGAACTAACAACATTTGCAGTGACATATAGACAAAAGAGTAGCATCCTTATTAATGTATTAATCCTTCTGTGTAACAGTTTCCATATTAACTTGACAAAAAGTCCCATCCCACTTCATTTTATTGAGTTTTCTGAATGAAATACAAACACATACATTGTTTTAGATCATGTAATCATTTATATTTTGTTGGAATGAAAAGAATACATAGGGCATTTTTTTGCTTTTTAGCTTGTACACTATATGCTGCCTAAGAGTCCTATTTTAAGCACAAATGGACAGAATTCCCCCTGTATTCACAAAGTACTTTAATTCTGTCTCTAAGATCATATTCTCATGGATGAAAAGGAAATCTGTCTTCCTTTACATTACTTATTTGAAAATAATTTAACCATGGAATTTCCAATGAGGCCATCACAATATTTTCACTTATCATTGTACAGGATTATACAAAAATAATGACATGATACAAGCTTTTGATCCAATATCATTACAAAAAAGCTCCATCCAAAGGCTTTCAGAGATAAGCTTTCTCCATTTTTGTAGGATATTCTTTCATAAGGAAGTTAATAGAAGAGGGAAAGAATTTCAGCACACTAATATTTATCTCCATGGTGCAAATCTTAGAGACAAAGAGTCCCAGCAATCCTCAAGTATAAGTCATCAAAACAGTAATTCAAATGAAGCTGGGGGTATGCAAAGTTGTAGCACTGCAGGCATATAAATTGCTGTCACTGGGACAAGAGGGAAGGTCTCAGGGGTGCAACAATCTTGCTGTGCCCTTGGAGATCTCCAGAATGTTAACAAGATCACTATTGTCCTCTTTTGAATGAATGTTGTGGCCTTTTGTGTGTGGGGTCCCGGAAATCCCATGACATTCTGTGGAGTTTTGCTGTTGTGTGCCTATCTGTGTTCATTCACTGCTGACTTTATTTAGACAGGTGACAGTAGTGATCTACACACGAATGGCATATATTGAAATTTAGGAGAGCGACACCACATGGGATGAATTTTACCATATGTAAATTTTAAAGTAAATTTAATTTAAAAATCAGACATCAATTTGACATCTGAATAAAAGACGCCTTTTTCGAGCACTGCTCCACAGCCCGTTTTTCCTGTTGCCTTAGACACTGTGCATCTTTCTTCAGTCTGTGTGCCTACTACCTCCGCAAAACCTCTGTGCTATGGGTTTTTAATTAAAATACCTTTTCCATGTTGTGTATGTTAGACATTGTTATCCATCTTCTTATTTTCTCTGATCTTATTTATAATTTACAGACTGAGGTCCAAAACCATTCCTAGAGGTAAGAGAATTAAAGTTTCTGTACATCTCTGTAATGGAGAAAATATAATTATTTGAAACTTTGCTTTTTGTTTAACATTTACATTTGCAGTTTCACAAAATCACCAGTGAGATCAGTCTAGTCATCTGTATGGTCTGTGAACTGTTGCCTAACATAGAATAAAAAGGGAGACAGACTGGGACATAAAAGTATTGATAAATGATACTTTAAGAATACTAGAAGTTTTCTTACTGATTATGAGATTGACTATCAAGTCCCATTAAGAATCTCATTTATGAAGGACTAGTGAGTTAGCTCAGCAGACTAAGCACCCACTTAGGCCAGCATAGGGCCAGGGTTGATCCCTGGCACCACATGCAGCAGTGGCCCTACTCTGGGGTACACTGAGACAAGGCATGGTGGTGTAACCCCAGCACTTCTCAGGCTGAAAACAAGAGGATCGCTATGAGTCTGAGCTCCAAGCTGCATAGTGAGACCCAGTACCAAATACGTAACAACAAATCAAAACAAAACAAGAATTTCATTTATGTATAACACCATTTTGGTATATGACATAGACTTATATTCCATAGGAAATACCCATTTGGATCCTTCTCATAATTGGTAATTGAAAAGGAAATAATAGTAAACTTGCCAATATTTCCTTCATTTTATAACAGGGTGTACATATACAGTTAGTTGAACACACTTCCAGCTCATCATTTTGTAGGTATGACAGTGTGGATACCTTTGTAACAAATATAGTATGTATAGAGCCTTATTCAACAGAATAAAATATAGACATTCATTTTAAATTGAGAAGAAAATGGCATGGACAACTTTGTAACTTCCTTTGAGCTGATGCCTCTGAGAGATAGTGAAATACGTGCAAAATATCCAAGTCCTGTCCCCCTTCCCCAATCCTCCCACTTGTCCTTTGTTACTTTTCTATAGAAGTTTGGTACTTTTCCTTATATCTTAGCTTCTTGAGAATTGTAGGCCAAAGACATATGGATGTTGCATCATAATCTCCTACCACTTTGGAAAATCACAACTGCTATGTTACTGTGACTCCCAGTGTCACTGCTTTGTCATGGTTTGACCAAGATATTCCCTAACCTATCACTGCCCCTTCTCTAAACACTCAAGCCAACAAACTTCAGAAGATGTGACAAATATCAACCACCCTTCTGGATCTGTGTGAGCTGTATGAGTTCTCTAATTAAGTGCTGCTAGTCTGGAGTCAAGCATGTACTGACAAACCTGTCTTTTCATCTCTCCTCTGATCTAGACACTTTCATGGTCCTGTCACCACCTGACTTGAAAGTTTTCTGCTAGTGACACTTTCCATCTCTTCCTGCACTGTACACTTTGTTCTTTTTTCCTTGGTTGATAGTTAAACATCATCACTTCCTAACGCATAATATTCACAGCAACAGTAATACTTAAATATCAAGGAATAAATGTAGCAAAAAGGCCATCGGGGGGAAGTTGTGACTCTTTCTAGCAACCATAACAGACACTGCGACTTAAAAAAAGTATGGGAAAAATAAATATTAAAAAAGCTGTTGGCTCTCCCAAAATTAGCCTATAGGTTAAAATTAATTTCAATCAAAATCCTAAAAAGATAATTTATTAATATTGATAAAATTAAAATTCCTATGAAACAAAAAAGGGGAAAATATCCACAATAATTTTCGGGAATAGTGGAAGGTATTTTATATATTAAGACCTATTATATACCTACAGTAGTAGAAACAGGAAAAAATTAGTAGAGAAATCCACAGACACTCCACAAATACAGAAAACATAGCAAAGAAACAGATCCATGTGTAGATGGTACCTTAGTATATGTCAGGGCTGACATTTCAAATCAGTGAAAAAGATTACTCTAGGAATTCCAACAAGGCAGTTGACTCTTCATACACAAAAAGATAAAATGTGATTTTTAACTCACATACACTGAAATTTGTCTCAGAAGTCTTTTGACTTAAGCACACATTGTTTTTAGTAGGTATGAACTTTAACAGTGAATACTTCTAGTGGATAAAATAAAGCTGTAACATATTTAGCATAATTTGTGGCATTGAGGTAGGGAATAATTTCTTAGATAACATAAAAACATATCTAATCAAAAGATTTTATTAAATGGAACTCTAAGGAAACAAAAACTTGAATTTGTGAAAGGTCATTATTGAACAGATAATCCAATTATGAAAAAGTATCCAATATATCTAGCAAAGCACTTGAATATAGAAGGTATGAAAAATACATGGAAATCAGTAACAAAAACACAAAAAAATGATAGACAATTTAGAAAAGGCATTAATAAGCAATTCATTGAGAAAGGAATCTGGTAGAAGTTAAAAATACGTTCAGGGGCTGGGTAGATGGCTCAGTGTTTGAATAAGCGCTTCCCTGGCAAGCACAAGGTCCTGAGTTCAATGCCCGACTCTGCCAAAAAAATAAAAATATGTTAGCAAAATTTAAAAAGATACAAAATGCTGGTGAGAGACAATAAGAATTATTAGTGGAAGTATAAAATGATAATTTTTGAAAAAAATAGCAATATGCAATATAATTTGGATTTTGTTCTTATTTGTTTGTTTGTTCCCACTCCCTTTATTTGAGACAGGATAGCACTATTGCTGACTTTGACTTTATTGTATAGTGTGAGCTGGCCTAGAATATATAGTGATCTTTCCACCACAGCTTCCTAACTGCTAGGATTGCATCAAACTTCAGTACAGCTTAATTTAGAAACCCTTTTTTTTTTTTAATTTTTGTATTTTGTGCAGGGTCTCACTGCTCTGATCAGACTTGTAGTGATAATCCTGTTTGCAGCCTCCCAAGAGCTGGATTACAGGTGTGCACCAGCATCCCCAGACTTGATCACCAGCTCTGTGTACTCCGGGGTGGGGCTTGTGCCCCATGTGGTGCAGGGATCAAAGCCCAGCCCCTGGGGTCTTGGTCCCTTCCTCTCTGGCTCTTCCCCAGTTCTCTGCACTGGGTGGAAGGAATCAGGTAGCTTTCCTGTCCCATGCTTTTCCATTATGTTGCTTTAGCCTTAAGCCCGCAGACCATGAGCTGAAATTTCTGAAAGTATAAGCTAAGATAAAGCACTGCACCTTTAAGTTGTAGGTGTCAGGCATTTTGTCTCAGCAATTAAAACTTGACTAGTGCTCGCTTCGGCAGCACATATACTAAAAAAAAACCTGACTAATACAATTGCCTTAAAGTGATAAAAACAAATTTATAAGTGATTTATTTATTTATAGTAAGAAATAGGGGTGTACTGAGACAGGGATTGAGACGGCATGGTGGTGCATACCTGCAATCCCAGCATTTGGGAGGCTGAAAACAGGATGATTACTATGAGTTTGATCTTTGTAGTGAGACCCTATAGACCCTGTACTAAATACATAAATAGATAAATAAATTGATATGCATGAACTTTCTCAAGCAACAGAAAGGTGACAAAACAGGTTAATTCTGGTTTAATCTATTGTTTCATTTCTTTAAAACATCAAAAGCCAAAGTAAGAGAATTGGCAAGATGTATTTAATCTTAGATTAGCAGTTAAGCTTTCTTGTAGGCAAGAAAGTCATCATTTTGGGCATTTTTTGCACTTGAAAATATTTCAAAAAATTAAATTTACATAATAAAAACAAGAAAACAAAATAACATTCTTACTAACTTAGAAAGAAATGACTTTATAGTTGTATTTATCAGAATACATAGAATATTGGCTACACGTTATTGAGAGAAAACCAAATCCTTAATGTATACTAAATTGGCTTAAAATTGATTATAAATAAATGAAATAAACATTCCACTCAAGATGATAGAAAATGAAAAACAACTTAAATTCAAAGGAATTAAATAATAATAAAAGCAGAAAATAATTATGTGGAGAGGTGAGGAATAGCAAGCTTTACATATAAGTGAGGTGTTTCATTTTAAAATTTAAAAGAACTGTAGGGAAAGCCAGTCCCTGCCAAATATAATCAGGAAGAGAAAAATATAGACCTAAGTTTAAAAGAAATGAGAGTGAGAAAAATGA
>PVKA01033706.1:0-24119 GCA_004027165.1 Ctenomys sociabilis
ATATCAATCAGACAGTTTTAAAACACCTTAACAAGACAGATTCAATAAATTAATACATTGCAAACTGTTTTCATAATGTTTTGGTATCGTAGAAGGTGCATACATGATATTATACTTACAGACATTATTATAGCAGATGTCTCTTATCAGTAAATTAAGAGTGTAGCTGTTTACTTATCTTATCTTTTATACCTGAATTATATCAAAAATTCAATAATTATTTTTCTAGTGGATGACCATGGTACTAGAAGCCGAAATAATATCCTGTCCAACCACCATTAGTGCAAATCTTGCCTCTCATAGAATTATGTAGAAGCACAGCATTATCTATCCCAACTGTACTGTCTATACACACACATCATGATTTTTTCTTTCTATACACCTTCTTTTGTCTACACCTGTCAAAGGTGGGCACTCCATTGTCATTCAACTAACTTAGGTGCTTGAACTTGACACCACAATCCAACATAGTCCAGCATTCCACAACAATAGTGAGTTATTCAAGGAAGTTGTCGACCATAGCCATTTACAGCTCAGCTTAATATTGTGGCCCCACGATGTATACTTCATTTTTATACTTTTCTGCTGGATGGTTAAGAATTAGATAGAGAAAGACTTATATACCAACACATGTACTTTATGTTTCTTAAGTGGTCAGTGAAATCCCCTCAGGGTTTATCTTGTAGTCCTGTACATTATTCTGTAGATCCTTTGTCTGTGTCAGCCATGTGGATGAGTCACGGCCAATGCTTGACCAGTTTGCTCTCTGTGAGAGCCTGAGAGAAAGTTTTCTCTCCATGTGACTCTCCCCAGGCACACTATAGAACTTCAATCTCTTTCCTCTGTGGCTCCACAATCTCCTTGTTCAGAAAATTTGGAGCTCAACTGAGTTTCATGATGTTGCAGTACAGGTTCTCCTATGGTCTGAGTCTTCGCTGACCTTGAAAGGCTAGAGCCAACATGTTGGCTGGCCTTGTGGCTCTTCTATTTCTCCAACTCTGATTTGTGAACTTAGGTTTTTAACCATTCAGAAGAATAGCTGATTAATATCTTGCAGCATATGCCATTCACTTTGCCTTGTCTGACTCAATTGATTTTAGTTGTTGTTGTACGTTTCTTTTTTGTATTTCTGCTTTTCGCTTGTTATACTAGGGAGACTATACTATATTTACACATGTGTGTCTGGTTTATTTCACTTATGGGTATATGTTCAAGTGGCATCCACTTCAGTATAAATGCTTCAAAGTTATCATTCTTAATAGCTGACTAATACTCTATTATATAGAAATACCACATCTTTTTCAACCATTCCTCATGTGATGGACATCTTGGTTGTTTCCAAGATATTGCTATCACAAATTGTGCTGCTATAAACATAGGTACACATCTATCACTATGATACAATGTTTCCAGATCCTTTGAGAAAATTCCCAGTAGGGGGATAGCCGGCTTGAATGGGATTTCTAGTCCTACTCTTTTGAGGAGTCTCCACACTGACCTCCACAATGGTTGTACCAGTCTACATTCCCACCAGCAGTGGAGAAGTGTTCCCTATTATATAGTTTTGTGCTCCTGGGTTTAGAGCATACATTTTTACAATTTTTATCTCTTCATCCCTACCAAGTTGTAGTGAATTTCTCTTTGTCTTTTGTTTTTGTTTTGTTTAATTTAACTTTATTTTGAAGCATAAAAGCAAAAGCAGGAACAAAAATCAGAAACAAATGCAGAAAAAGGGCACCATACAACAATACGTATGCTACCAATTTTCAGACCAAGAAGAGCTGATTAACAATGGCTGATGTGTTACCTATTTTTATCATCAAATCTGTTCCTCAGATTGCCAGATATAGTTATATAAGATTGGACACACTGTTGCATATTACAGCTTGCTTTCATGAAACATTAAATTCTTGTTTTCTCTTTTTTATAGTTTTAAAACATTTTGTTTTAAAGAGGATATAGTAATTATTGATATGACATTAGAAACAGAATCTATTTAGAAGACCTAAATGACAGGTATTCAAGCATGGTTTCAGGATTACACATTACTATCCTCGATATATTTGCTTAGATCACAGATATCAACATATAGAGTTAGTCAAGGTGAAAATTCTACATATTAATGCTAGTTTCAAAAAACTGATAGAGTTTTTTTTAATAAAATCACCTCAGCCACGCATTTTCCCCCAACCATTTTTCTTATCTGTTCTCCTTTCTCTCCTCTTCATTGTTTAACCCTTAAATTGCATTTCTAGTTTACCATATCTGTTATACATTCCAGGTTTTGTCTCTTGTTTCAGGTTCTTACACTAAGGGGACAATGCAATATTTACACATGTGGATCTGGTTTATTTCACTTTAGAGTATAGCCTCTATTTGCATCCACCTACTTATGAAGGCTTTGAGTTCGGTTTTTTTTATAGCTGACTAATATTCCATTGTATAAAAGTACTATATCTTTTTCATCTATTGATTAGTCTTGGTTTGAAGTTCAATTTGTCTGCAATAATAAAAGCTATTCAATTTAAAAAATAATTTTCCATGTTCCTTGTAGCATGGAATAATCTTTTCTATTTGAGTTTCAGTATGTGAATTTGTTTTTTAGTTAAATGTGCTGTCTCTGTGAATCAAATTGTTGAATATTTTTTTCTTAATCCATTTTGCCAGTGTTGTCTTTTGTGTTTTAAGATCATTCGTGTTGATGGTTATAATTGAAATCTATTTATATTTATTGTCATGTTATTTTCTCATCCTTTTTCCACGTTTTTCTTTTCTGTTTAATTGATTGTCTTGCTTTTTGGATGCTTTCTTTTGGAGTTGTTTGTGGGTAGGAGCTATTGCAGTCCCCTTTATCTCTCTCTAAAATATCCTTCAGGAAATTTTGGAGGGAGGTTTGATGATGATGAATTTCTTCAGTTGTTCATTGTGAAGGAAGTGTCTTATTTCTCCAGTCACTTTGAATGAGAGTTTTTCAGGTTGCAACAATCTGAGATGAAAAATTCAATGTCAATACACTTCAAACTCTTTAATGAACTTGAAAGCAAAACAATACTTCCAAAATAATCACTGGAAACAAGTATTCCCCAGATTCTAAAACTAGGACTTGAAGTACTTTGCTCTAAGCTCTTCCTGATCTATTTTGGAGAAAATCTCATGTGCACATGAGAAAAATGTGTATTTTTGTGTTTGGGGTAAATATATTTGTCTTGTTCCTTATTTTTAGATTGAAACTTAATTTCTGTACATTTATGATTATTCTGGCTATTGGTTCATCATAAATGACTTCATATGATTGAAGTAAAGTGTACTTATTAAATTTTTATTAGGTTTTTAATCACAAGTGAGTTTTCGATTTTATCAAAAGCTTTTTGTGTATCTATTAGATGATCATGTGATTTTTGTATTTGTCTCTGTTGATATGGTATATTAAATTTGTTGATTTGCAAGTGTTGATCCATATTAAGTGGTGAATATTAAGCGGTCATGGTTTGTAATTTTGATGAGTTGTTGCATTTTAGTTGCCAGTATTTTATGAATTTATGCATGCTATTTTGTTATTCATATTCATATATATATATTTTTATTTAGTTTTGATAATTCAGTTGTGTCTAAGGATCTAACCATTTCATTTGGATTCTCTCTCTCTCTCTCTCTCTCTCTCTCTCTCTCTCATAATGTGGATTGAGCTTATGTGACATAAGGCACGTGCTTGCTATCCTACCACTGCCACTGCCATAACAAAGAAAGAAAAAGACACAGGGTTCAGGCTTTCTCTCTTTCCTCTGACACTACCTTCACCATTTCTGCTTGAACCACCATTCCAGGAATAATGGAAGATGTGCAGGGAGTGGGTGTACTTTCTTTCCAGTGGATGTGAGTTTACTCTCTTTCCACTGCAACCAACTTCCTGCGGCAATGGAGGGGGTATTGGAAATAAATTATTCTTGTATTGTTTTTTTGTTTGCATCATCATGAAGGTGTTGAAATTTTTTTCCTGATCTTTTCTCTTTTAAGTGATCTGTACTTTCTAGATAACTAGCTTCAATCTTGTTTTTAAGGCATGAAGTTCTGCCTTCAATATTTCTCACCTAGTTTTGCCAGTTTTTAATGGAATTTTACACTTTGTGTATATTTATTTGAAATGATTTCCTGCAAACTATTTGTTTCCTATGTTGATCATTCATAATTTTCATTCGCTTTTTAACATGGTCTTTTCAAAATACATCTCAACTGTGGATTTCTGAGATATTATTTCTCATCATATTTCCTCTAAAGATTCATTGAATTTTTTCTTCACATTGGTTGCTATCATTTCAAAAATGTCAGGTGTGTATCTTTCATTTTCATCTATTTTGTCTCCTGGATACATTTTGGATGGGCTGGAAGTGTGAGATTGCATTTAGCTTCTGTGTCACTATATATATACATATATATATATATATATATATATATATATATATATATATATATATCCAATGTTTTTATTTTATTCTCTATGTTGAACTAGTATCAAGTTCTCTACAGGACAGGTTTATTCTTCAGACTGTCTTTTCTGTATAGGAAGTTCTTGGTTTATGTCTTCCCCAAGCTAATATTTTCCAAATACTTAAGAGTGAGATGTTGGGATTTGTTTGGCACAGTCCTCAGTCATGTGGTGCTAGGCTGTAGTAATGTTGTAAATACACAAATTCCCAACATTGTTACAGAACAACTGATTAAAAGACATATGACATCCTAACTAAAGTAATTATAATTACAAAAGAGAACAGCATCAAATATAGTTTAGAAAATTATAAGATGTGGTAACTATTAATCTTGTACCTTAAAATATAGAAGCAATATCCACAGTTATATAACAGAACCAATTGTGAATTGAAAGCTTGTATAAAAAGTGTTTCCCCTTATTAGGGTGGCTTTGTCCAGTGGTGGGGAAATTTAAAAATAATAGTTGATGGAACAGATACAACTGTAAAGAAATAAAGTAGAAGCTAGGTGGGAGGATGAATAGATGTGTCTTGAGACCAATACATTTTGTGTAATAAGTTCATACACACATGTGTAAGTGTAGTCTTTTAATTGCTTTTTTGGTTGGTGTTGGTACCAGGGATCAAACTCAGGACCTTGTGCTTTCCAGGCAAGCACTCATTCTATTGAGTATCTCCCCAGCCCCATACACACAAGTGTATATGTCACATTGTTTCTCTTGTGTGAAAGACTAAAAGTGGAAATAGGGACAATAACATTTTGTGATACTAAAAGAATCAGTGGAGTGCAGAATTTATATTTATTTCTGGAATGGGATCACAGGGCTTTATTTGGGGAAGCAAGTTTCCTTTCATATCCTTGGGATTGTTTCTATCACATCCAAGGAATTTTGGAATTATGTGTTTAAAACATTGTGTATGGACTCATTTTTTTGTCTTCATTTCAGATAACTTACAAAGCTTGCTATTTCTGTGATATTTTCACATTATGCTTCCTATGATATTTATCTCTACTTTTGTCATCAATGTGTAAATTAATGTGTTGTATCTGAAAAAGGAGCTCATTATATCATAAACACAGTGTTAAAAATTTTATGTATTTTTAAAATTTATTTATTTAGTGACCCAGCCCAAGCCAGGCAAGATGTGGGAGAGTTTCAGGACCCCTGTGCACCCACTGGGCCACTCCAGGCTCAGCCCAAGTTTGGCCTGTGACACCTTCAGACATGCTCTCAGGAACCCTACAAAATCCTCCAGAACCAGACCAAGCTTAAGGCCAGTTTGTGACTGAGAACTTCCACTGTGCTCTTGGGGCCCTCAGGACCCAGCAAAAGTCGTGGATAGGTAAGTGTGTGGGAGAGCTTCCATGCTCTTCTGGGACCACTGGACACTTCTAGACCCACTCCTGTGCGTAAGTGAGACATTCATCCAGGCTGTTGGGCCCCCTCTTGAACCCCTCAAGAATTAGGCCACGCCCAACATATGAGTGAGAACTTTCGCCTTGTTCTTGGGACCACTACAAATGCAGCCCAAGCTCAGGACCTATAGTGTGTGGGAGAGATTTGACACTCTGCTTTGACTGCTGGACCCCTCTGAACCCAGCCCAGGCACACTTGTGAGTCCTTCTGTCCTGCTCTGTGGACCCCTTAAGACCCAGCCAAGCTCTGGCATACAGGCCTGTGGTGAAACTCTGCAGCAGAAGTTCCTTCAGAGAGGATATCAGCCAAAACCACACAGACAAACCAGGAGCAGAACATTTTGATAGAGGGACACAAAAGGCTCCATTCCAAGGGATGCAGCATAAAGAAGCAGAGCACAGCAGCAAGATCCAAGCCTGGCACATCTGGATGAATTCAAATTTCAAATATCTGCACCTGAATTTCAATAGGTTCTAACGTTATTTTTTAAATAATGTTATTGAGAAACAAATAGCAATGAGACAGTTTTAAACCCGATAAGTAGGAGAGTTTCAATAATTAATACATTGCATATTGTTGTCCTCTTAATGGTTATTCATAGTAAAAGAATAAGACATGATACCCTGTCCACAAGCACTATTAGTAAAAATATTTCAATTCATTAAGTTAAGAGAAAGTAGCTGTATATCTATGCTAAATATTTTGAATATACATGTGCAAAATGGTCCTTCATTGTTTTATTCTTTAGTATTGTCAGAGATGGATATTCCATTGTCATTTAAATACTGTAGTTGTATTAATTCAGCAAAATATTCCAATATAGTTCAGTAGTCCATAAAAATAGTGGGTTATTCGTAAGGCTGACAATGTCAGTTGTTGACTTCAGCATTTTACAGCTCAGCATATAGTAGGGCTACACATTTCATACTTTGTTTTTATAATTTTCTACTGGATGACTAAGACAAAGATAAAGCAAGACCTATATAACAAGAAATGTAACGTTTTTATGTATGAAGGTCAGTCAAATACCCTCAAATTTACCCTGAAACTTTGTACAGCAGTTTGTAGATCTTTTGTCACTGTGAGCTATGTGGATGAGTCACTGCCACTGTTTGACCAATTTGTTCTCTGTGAAAGCCTGAGAGAAGGTTTTTTCTCCATGGGACTCTCCTTATGCACATTCTACATCATCAGTCACTTTCCTCTGTGGCCCCATAATCTCCTTGATCAGAAAATTTGGGACACTACTGAGTTACACGATGTTAAGAGTACAGGTTCTCATATGTATTGAGTCCTCACTGACCTTGAAAGGCTAACGCCAAACTGTTGGCAGTCCTTGTAGCCCTAATCTGCAGGGATAACATGTTGGTTGGCCTTGCAGCAGTTATCTTTGGTCTGTAAACTTCAGTTGTTAACCCTCCAGAAGAGAATCTTATTATTACCCAATAACATAGGCTCACTGTCTGTCTGAATATCAAGCACCTTAGACATAACATATAACAAGTAGTTTACATTAAGTATTGATAGGTTAAACTTTACATCCCTACAGAATGTGAAAAAAATAGAAATAATATTTTAAAAAGAAGAATGAACAATTAAGTATTTTGCACAGAAACTAAGATATCTAACCATATACAACAATGTAGCAGGTCAGTCCTATGATATTTTTTTCTTATGTCTTCTTTTCATTCATTAGCCCATATTTAAATAAATATTTACTTGAGACACAGTATGACAGTAATTGGTATGACATGACAAACAGTAGGTATATAGAAGACCAGAGTGAGAGACATTTCAAGCATGAACCTAGTATTATGAATTGGTAACTTCAGTGCAGTTGCTTAGTTT
Organism: Ctenomys sociabilis; assembly: GCA_004027165.1. NCBI lineage: Eukaryota > Metazoa > Chordata > Mammalia > Rodentia > Ctenomyidae > Ctenomys > Ctenomys sociabilis. The sequence goes on from PVKA01033706.1 coordinate 7,751, forward strand.
ACAAGAATCAGCATATATAGATAGTCAGAGTGAGAATCCTACCAATTAACTGCTACTATCAAAAACGTACTAAAGATACTCAGGATCATTGTCTTAAACATCTTGTGCATATAAATGTATGGCTTGGCCTCTGTCATGTTTCCTAGCTTTTCTCCTTGCCCTGTATTCATTGGCTAATCCTTAAGATGTTTCTTTTCCTTTAACTGTGTTATACTTTTCTATTATTTCTTCTTTCTAATTCTTAACCTAAGGAGACTATATGATAATTACACATGTGGATGTATTTTATTTCTCTTATTTTTATATTTTATTTTATTAAATAGCAAATAGCAATGAGACAGTTCCAAATCAAATTAGTACGACAGATTCAACATTTAATACATTGCACATATTTTTCAAACTGGCTTTTTGTTGTACATAGTGCATACATGATACTCTATCTATAAATACTATTAGAGCAGATGCCTCGAATAAATGAAATAAGAGAATGTAGCTGCATACCTACCTTTCTAAAAGCTGAATTATAGTATAATTTCAATAATTAATACTTTTTACATTGTTATTTTCCTAGTGGATATCCACATTACAAGAAGCACTCAGGATATCCTGTCGAAAAACTATTAGTGCAAATCTTTCTTCTAAGAGACTTATGCAAAAGTACCATACATTTATCCTAACTGTACAGTTTTACAAATACAGAATTGTACTTCCTTTGTATCTCCCTTTTTTTGTTTAGTCCTGTCAAAGATGGGTATTCTAATGTCATTAAATTATTATAGGTGCTTGAATTCAGCGAAACAATCCAACACAGTCCAGAAGAACCAATAATACTGAGTTATCTGAAGAAGTTGTTGACTAGAGCCATTAACAGCTCAGCATGTTATTATGACCTTATTTTATATACCTCATTTTTATAATTTTCTGCTGGATGGTTAAGACCGAGATAAAGCAAGACAAATTCATTTAACAAAAATGTAACAGTTGTATCTGATGAGGTTAATCCAGTTTATCCTCTAATCCTGTGCCTCACTTTATAGATCACTGTCAGCCATGTGGATGAGTAATGGCCATTGCTCGACCAGTTTGCTCTCTCTGAAAGCCTCAGGGACAGTTTTCTCTCCATGTGACTCTCCTTAGGCACACTATAGATCATCAATCACATTCCTCTGTAGCTCCATACTCTCCTTGATCAGAAAATTTGGGACAAAAATAAGTTCCATGATGTTATAGTATAGGTTCTCCTATGGCTTCAGTCTTCACTAACCTTGAAAGGCTAGGGCCAAAATGTTGGTTGACCATGCAGCCCTTCCATACTACAATTTTTGATGTGAAAACTTAGGTTGTTAACCATCGACAAGAGAAGCGGATTAGTATCCTGCAACATATGCAGTTCAGTTTACCCTAACTATCTGACCAAATTCTTTTTATTTCTTATTATACCTTTCCATTTGTATTTCTTCTTTTGATTTCTTATACAAGAGAAATGATATGATAGTTGCACGTGTGTGTCTGGTTTATTTCACTTATGACTATATATTCAAGGAGCATCCACTTAAATAGAAAAGCTTCAAGTTCATCATTCTTTATAGCTGATTAATACTGCATTGTATAGAAATACCATATTTTTTCAACCATTCCTCGTGTCACAGGCATCTTGTTTGTTTCCAAGATTTTGCTATCACAAATTGTGCTGCTATAAAATAAGGTACATATATATCATTATGATATGATGTTTTGAGTTCCTCTAGGAAAATTTCCAGTAAGGGGACATCCAGCATGAATCGGATTTTCCAGTGAGGAGTCTCCACACTGTTCTCTACAATGGTTATAGCAGTCTACATTCCCATCAACAGTGGAGAAGTATGCTCTTTTCCCCACATCCTCTCCAACATTTGTTGTTGCTTTATTTCCTTCTAATAGTCATTCTTTCTGGAGTGAGATGGTATCTCAGTGTTGTTTCAATTTGCCTTTCACAGATGGGAATTAAACAGCACCCCACTCAGCAACCAAAATGTCACAGAGCAAATTAAACCAGCAATTGGACAATGTCTACAATTCAATGAAATTTCAAGCACAACTTATAAGAATTGATGGGATGTGAGAAAAGCAGTTCTTAGACGAATATTAATAGCTGTGAACTCACAAATTAGGAAAACAGAATGGGAACAAAGAAATACCCTAATTCTGCACCTCCAACATCTAGAAGAGGAAGAGCAAACCAAACCTGAAGAAATTATGAGAGCAGAAAATAATTCACTCGAGATGAAGAAAACAGTTCAAACTAGTAATGAAACAAAAAGCTGGTTCTTTGAAAGATTACATAAAATTGATAGGCCCCTAAATAACCCCATCAAAAGAAGGAAAGAACAAATTCAAATACAAGCAATAAGAAATGAAAAGGATATAAATACCACAGACTTCATGGAAATTCAAGAAGTTATTAATATCTACTTTGAAAATGTTTACTCTCACAGAATAGAACACACAGAAGAAATGGGCAGAAAATGCTTTTGACAAAGTTTAACACTTATTCATTATCAAAGCCCTGCAGAAAATTGGAATATATGATTTCTACCTCAGTCTGATCAAAGCCATCTATTATAATCCAGCAGCCAACATAATGCTTTTTTACAACATAATTCTAAATGTTAAAACCTGTCATCTTTTATACTCAAATTAGTTACAAGACAAGAATGTCCTCTATGAGCACTCCTACTCAGTAGTTTTCTGGAATCATTAGCTTGTGCCATTATAAAAGAAAGAAATAAAAGCTGTAAGAATAGGTAAAGAAGAAGTTAAACTATCACTATTTGCAGATGAGATGACACTCTACTTGGAAAAACATACAAGCAGGAGGAGCACCAACATAATAAATAAATTCAGTATCATACTAGGTTGTGAAGTCAATACCAGAATACCAATAGCATTCCTCTATACAGGTAACAAACACAGTGAGAAAGAAATTGGAAAAACAATAACCTTCACAGTAGCATCCCAATGAATGAAATAGTTAGGAATTTATCTAACTGAGGAAGTAAAAGATCTATATAATGAAAATTCAGTACTCTAAAATCGAGGATTATTTACAAAAATGGAAGGATGTTCTTGCTTTTGAATAGGAAGAAACAACATTGTGAAAATGCCATACTCTCAAAATTGTTATACAGAATTAATGCACTCCCTATCAAAGTATCATGAACATACCTCACATATCCAGACAATATATTCCTAAAATTAATTTGGAAGCAGAAAAGATGTAGAATCACAAAAGTAACCCTGGGCAACAAAGGCAGGCAGAAGTCATTACAATTTTGGACTTGAAAATATACCTCATATCTACTGTGATGAAAACAACATAGTACATTCAAAAATCCATACATAAGGTTCAATGGAACAGATTAGAATATGTACATACAACTACAGACACACTCAGCAATTTTTCTTTGAGAAAGGGGCCAATGATATTCACTAGAAGAAAGATAGCCTCTTGAACAAATGATGCTGGGAAAACTGTGTCTCTATATGTCAGAAACTAAAAGTAGAAGAAGACCTATTGCAATACACTAAACTAAAGTCAAATGGAGTAAAGGTATAAACAGTAAAACAGAAACACTAAATGACCTGGAAGAGAAATTAGGTGGAAAACTTGAAGATATAGGGATAGGTGAGTTCTTCAAACTGCATAGGAAGCACTTCCAAGAATCACCAAGATGGGCTTCCTCTTATTGAGGAGTTTCTTCACATCCTAAGAAAACATCAACAGTGAGAAAAGACAACCCAAAAACTGAGACAATTCCTTCACGAACAATTACTCAGACAAAGGTGTTCTATGTAGTATACATAAACAATTTAAGAATATTTGGTCCTCCAAATTTAAAGACCTAATTGAAAAATGAGCATCTGAGATGAATACATTCTTTTGAGGAATGGACAAACAATAGATAAATAAATACCTGAAAAAAATGTTCCGCATCACAGGCCATTCAGCAAATGCAATTTAAAACATCACTGAGATACCATCTCCCTCAGAAAGGATTTCTATCAAAGAAATCAACTAATGACACATGCTGAAAAGGCTGTTAGGAAAAGGCTTCCTTCTTCATGGCTCATGGGAATGTAGAATGGCAGTACTACTATGTAAATCTATGTGAAGCTAGATTTAAATCGTCAAAAACTAGGACCGTAAATCCGTTCAATTCAGCAATTCCTCTTCTGGGTGTTTTCTCATAGGAACTGAAAACATCACTCCTTAGTGATATATGTTTAACCATGTTTATAGTAGCACGGTTTGTGAGATCCAAATTATGTCATTTCCATTTTGGTTATTTTTGCCTTTCTGTGTCTGTTACAGTTCCCACAATAATTTTTCTGTAATGCTGCTTTGGTGGTTATGAACGTTTTAGATTCTCTTTGATGTAGAAGTTTTTTTTTTTTTTTTTTTTAATTTTACCATCAGCTTTGAAGGATACTTCTACAGTTTATAGTAATCTTGGATAGGATCTCTTTATGTACATGGTGGTGGATGAAAAATTTCATTTTAAGAACTCTTGAATTTTTATACTTTGTTGAGAAAACCATAATTGTTCTGATAGGCTTTCCTTTATGAGTAATGTTTCCTTTAATGACTTTTTGTTTGATTAACCTGGTTACCTTATGTGTACTATTAAAGTTCATAAAAAGATTTACAATATCTACGTCCCCATTGATCATCAAGGCCTCAGGAAGGAGAATGTAAATTTTGGCACATAAAGTGGGTATGTGCAAATAATGGATAACTTACAAGCAAATTTCTTCAGTCAAAACATTTTCTAAAACTGCATTGTTACACATTTGCATTTACCTGAAGCCTGGCTTTAAAACACATTTGGAAAATTTAACAGAGACAAGCCTAGCAGAATAATTCTGAAGGCAAGCTACAAGCAACTGCAGGTTGAATGTAATTTGAGGCAATGGAAGACAAAATTTCCAGTTGAACCTACACATAAATATTTTAGCATGTCTTTTAAATAAGTTTTAAATGCATTGAACAATTTGTTTTGCCTCTGTCTTTGTCTCTCTGTCTCTCTGTCTCTGTCTCTCTGTCTCTTTGTCTGTCTCTGTCTCTGTCTCTGTCTCTGTCTGTCTCTCTCTCTCTCCCTCATTTGAAGGAACCAGCGATTGAACTCAGGCCCTTGCTCTTGCCAGGGAAGCACTTATTCTACTGAGCCATCTCCACAGCCCCTGCCTCTGCTAGTTTCTCTGGTTTGATTTTAAACTTATGACAATTTGACTAAAGAAATTGAATCTTTGGACTAGAATATATGCAAGAAAAAATAACACCTTGAGATACACTGTCAGTCTTTCTAAAGAATATTTCAGGAATCAGTTTTCTATAAGCAATTCTATCAGAAATAATACCTGTGAGTTCATTTGGCTCATGTTTTTTAAAAGATAAGTAGAACACCTCAATGGCAAGAATAAAAATTCAAGATGGTATCAGTTAGAAAACTTGCAAAACAATAAATGTTATCCTAAATTATTTCCTAATTGGGTAAAATTGTATAACATGTGTGTTGAAACTTAGGATCTATGAAAACTATACAAAATTTTCTACTTTTAATGTACTCTTCTGGAGCGGCATTTTAGATAACATCAAGAAGTCACTCAGAATAACATCAAGAGAGTTCGAATAGAGAGGAAAGAAGATAACACATTGAATACTAACAAGAAAATGATTTGTTAACTAATGCCACAATATTATGGATTTTGGTTCAGGGCCAATGGGGATCTAGAAATGACTAAGAAGTGAATGAGCTAGCCCTATTATCCCAGGTAGTGTTAACTAAGCTGTGACTTGATGACTCATTCATGAATATTTCCCCAGAGCACTTCGTAAGGGGCATTATACTTGGTTTGCTTATTTTTCTGTGATTTTTTATTTTTATTTACATTTTATTTTTTATTTTGGTTCTAAGGAGCAAACCAGGGATTCCAGTTTATTAGGCAAGCATTTTACCACTGAGTCAAATCCTCAGCTCCTTTATTGTAACCTTTCCAAGAGCACTTAGGAGGGACTAAGTATCTCTCAAAGTCATGAGAGCCAACAACTCAAAAGATCACAATGTACTCCTAAGCAAGGAATCTGCAAAGGATTTCATTCTATGCATTGTATTAAGCACTTTCAAGGTAGACGGCATAGGTTTATAAAAATAAACCATCAACACTCATATACTTAAATTTTTTCTTCTGTTGATCAAAGAGTTTTCAAGTACTCTTCATCTTCCAGCTCAAATTATTTTTCCTTAGTCTTGTGCAAAATATTATGACATTCGGGCAGATAAGAGCTTTAGGAGTATTTTATATCTACTAAAACACTTTTCTCACTTTGTCTGCTTACTCAAGGCACAATCTAATTTTAATTATTTATTTATTTTATTGAAGAACAAGTACCAATGAGACAGTTTCAAGACAAATTAACTGGACAGATTCAATAATTAATACATTGCAAACTGTTTTCATAATGTTTTGGTATTGTACATGGTGCATACATGATACAGACATTATCATAGCAGTTGTCTTTAATCATAAAATTAAGAGACTGTAGCTGTATACTTATCTTATTTTTATAGCTGAATTATACCTCAGATTCAATAATTAATACTATCCACCTTGTGATCTTCCTAGTGGTTGTCCATACATAGTACTAAAAACTAACATAATAACCTGCCTAGCCACTATTAGTGCAAATCTTGCCTCCCATAGAATTATGCATAAATACTGCAAATTTATCCTAACTGTACTTTCCGTGCACACACATCTTGGTTCTTTCTTGTATCCCACTTTTTTGTCTAGACCTATCATAGATGAGCACTCTGTTGTCATCAAACCACTATAGGTGTCTGAACTCAATGACGCATTCCAACACAGTCCAGCAGTCAATAATAGTGACTTATTTGAAGAAGTTTTTCACTATAGCCCTTTACAGCTCAACCTATTATTGTGCCCCCGCATTATATACCTCATTTTTATACTTTTCTACTGGATGGTTCAGACTGAGATAAAGCAAGAATTATATAACAAAAAAGGTAGCTTTTGTATTTGATGAGGTCAGTCAAATTCTTCAGGGTTTATCTTGTAATCCTGTACCTTACTCTGTAGATCCTTTGTGTGAAATATATGGATGAGTCAAGGCCATTGCTTGACCAGTTTGCTCTCTGTGAGAGTATGAGAGAAAGTTTTATCTCCATGTGACTCTCATTAGGCACACTATATATCATTGATCACCTTCCTCTGTGGATACATATATCACTGAAGAGAAAATTTGGGACCTAACTGAGTTCCATGATGTTATAGTACAGGTTCTCCTATGTCCTGAGTCTTCACTGGGCTTGAAAGGCTAGGAACAAAATGTTGGCTGACCTTGCAGCCTTTACATTTTTCCAATTTTTGATCTGTTAGCTTAGCTTGTTAACCATCCATAAGAGAAGCTGATTAGTACCCTGCAGCATATCTCATTCAGTTTACCCTATCTGAATAAATTCTTTTGAATTGTTGTTATACATTTCTATTTGTATTTCTTCTTTTCATTTCTTACACTAGGGAGACTATACGATATTGGCACATGTGTGTCTTTATTTCACTTATGAGTATATGTTCAAGTGGCATCCACTTCAATATAAATACTTCAAGTTTAATATTCTTTAGAGCTGAGTAATATTTCATTATATACAAATACCACATCTTTTTCAACCATTCCTTATGTGATAGACATCTTGGTTGTTTCCAAGATGTTGCTGTCAAAAATTGTGCTGCTATAAACATAGGTACACATACATCACTATGATGTGATGCTTTCCATTCTACTGGGAAAATTCCCAGTAGAGCGATAGCTGGTGTGAGTGGAATTTCCAGTCCTACTTTTGTGAGGAGTCTCCACACTGATCTCGGAAATGATTGTACCAGTCTACATTCCCAACAGCAGTGGAGAAGTGTTCCCTTTTCCCCACATACTCTCAAACATTTGTTGTTGCTTCATTTCCTTCAGATGGCCATTCTTTCTGGAGTGAGATAGTATCTCAGTGTTGTTTCAATTTGCATTTCACGGATGGCTAGCAATGTGGAGCATTTTTTCATATATTTATTTGCTTCCTACATGTCGTTCTCTGAGAAGTGTGTATTCATCTCAAATGCCCATTTCCCTATTGGGTCTTTAAATTTGAGGGTTCTAATATATCTTATTTCTTTATATATTCTAGAGAGCAGACCTTTTTCTGAGTGCTTATTAGTTAACATATTTTCAAAATTTGTGGGTTGTCTTTTCACTTGGATGACAAATTCTTTTGACATGCAGAAACTCCTCAAGAAGAGTTGATCCCAGTTGTTAACTCTTTTGTTTCCCATGGGAATATATGTTTGTTCATGAACTCTTTGCCTACCCCTATGTCTTCAAGAGTTCCCCCTACTTTTTCTTCCAGGAGATTGAGTGTTTCTGTTTTAATGTTTAGATCTTTAATTCATTTTGACTTTAGCTTAGTGCATGGTGATATATCTGGGTCAAGTTTTAGTTTTCCACATGCAGAAAGCCAGTTTTTTCAGCATCATTTGTTAAAGAGGCTATCTTTCTTCCAGTAAGCATGTTTGGCCCCTTTGTCTTAGATCAGGTGGCTGAGTGTGTTCATAGTGGCCTCTGCACCTACTAATCTATTCCATTGGTCCTCGGGTCTATTTTGTTGCCAATACCATGCTTATTTTATCACAGTGGCTTAGTAGTATAGTTTCCAGTCAGGAATTGCGATGCCTTCCTGCCTTGTCTTTCTTGGATATGATTGACTTTGCTGTTCTAGGTCTTTTCTGGTGCCAAAAATTTTAGGAATGATTTCGCTTGGTCTGGAAGGTATGTTGGTGGCAGTTTGATAGGGATTGCATTGAATCTGTACAACAGTTTTGGGAGTATGGCCATCTTCAAGATGTTGGTTTTATGGATAATGTATAACTATTATGGACTACTGGAGTATATTGGAATACTTTGCTGAGTTCACACACCACAATATTTAAATGGCAGGCCCACTCTTAAGTATTGTTGGTGCGTGAATTCAGCAAAATATTCCAATACACTCCAACAATCCATAATAGTTATGCATTATCCATAAGACTGGCAATGTCAGAAGGGGTTGACTTGAGCCTTTCACACCTCAGCATAATAATATGGCTTTACCTTTATACCTCATTTTTATACTTTAAGGCTGGATGGTTAAGACCAAGGTGAAGCAAGACCTATAAAACATGTAGAAATGTATCTTTTCTCTGTGATAAGGTGAGTCAAATCCCCTCAGGATTTATCCAGTAACCCTGTACAGCAGTTTGCACATGGTTTGTGAATGTCAGCCATGTGAATGAATCACAGTCATAGCCTGAACAATTTGCTCACTGTGAAAGCATGAGAGAATGTTTTCTTTCCATATGACTCTCCTTAGGCACACTCTACATTATTGATCTCTTTCCTCTGTGGCCCCATAATCGCCTTGATCAGAAAATTTGGGACACAACTGAGTTACCTGATTTTACAGGATATGTTCTTCTGCGTCCTGAGTCCACACTGACTTTGAAAGAATAGGGCCAAAATGTTGGTTTCCCTTGCAGCCCTTCTTTTTCTCTAATTTTTACTTTGCAAACTGAGGGTTTTAACCCTCCAGAAGAAAAGCTTATTATTACCCCACAATATATGCAGTGGGGTTTAATCTCACTATCTGTTTGAATATCAAATATCTTAGGAATAGCATGAAATAGGTATTTTCCATCAAGTATTGACATGTAAAATTACAAGTCCCCACAGAATATGGAGAAAAATATTTTTAATATTTTAAAAATATGAGGGAGCCAGAGATATGTCTCCGTAGAATAAGCACTTTCCTGGCAAGCCCAAGGGCCTCAGTTTAATCCCTGGTTTGGCCAAAAAGAATATAAATAAACAATTACCTATTTTTACATAGAAATTTAGAAATCTAACCATACTCAGCATTGCAGGAAGGCAATCCTGTGACAATTATTTTCTTGTCTCTTATTTTATTTTTACCCTTTTTTTAAATCAACATTTACATGACAGTATGGTAATAATTGGTATGTCATGAAAAGCAGTACGCAGGACTCCGCCATCCTCCTCCATCCCGCCCGCGCCCACCCAGCCCCTGAGACAAGTTGATAAGCCTCTTGCCAACCTCATCAAAAAGAGGCAAAACAAAGTTCAACTACAAATGATAAGGAATGAAAAGGGTAAAATCACCACAGACCCAGTGGAAAGTCAGAAGAATATCAATAGTTACTTCAAGAATCTTTACGCTCACAGAATAGAAGACACAGAAGAAATGGACAGATTCCTTGAAAGGTACAAATTACCAAAACTGAATCAAGAAGATATAACAACTCTCAATAAGCCGATAACAGCCAACGAAATATGAAATGTAATAAAAAGCCTACCGACAAAGAAAAGTCTAGGTCCTGATGGATTCACAGCTGAATTCTACAAGAAATTTAAAGAAGATATAATCCCCACACTCCACAAACTCTTCCATGAAGTTGAAAAGGAAAAAGTCCTCCCAAAATCATATCTGGAAGCAAGTATGATACTGATTCCAAAACCACGGAAAGACACAACCAGGAAGGACAACTACAGGCCCATCCCCCTCATGAACATAGATGCAAAAATACTCAACAAAATCCTGGCAAATAGAACAGAGCAAAGCATTAAGAAGATCATACACCATGACCAGGTGGGATTCATCCCAGGGATGCAAGGATGGCTCAATATTCAAAAACCTATAAATGTAATACACTATATTAATAGACTGAAATCTAAAAACCACATGATCATCTCAATTGATGCAGGGAAAGCTTTTGACAACACTCATTCATGTTCAAAGTCTTACAGAAAATTGGAATAGATAGACTCTATCTCAACTTGAGAAAAGCCAGGTATGACAACCCAAAAGCTAATATCCTAAAAGGGGGAAAACTGAAATCATTTACTCTTAAATCAGGTACAAGACAAGGATGTCCTCTATCGCCCTTCCTAATCAATGTAGTCTTGAAATCCTTACCAAAAACCATTAGAAAGAGGGAGAAATAAATTGAATAAAATAGGTAAAGAAAAAGTTAAATTATCACTATTTGCAGATGACATGATACTTTACTTGGAAGACCCCAAAAATTCCACCAAAAAACTACTAGAACTGATATGGAAACTCAGTAGCATAGCAGGTTACAAAATCAGTACTCAAAAGTCAATAGAATTCCTCTACACAGATAACAAGCACACTGAAAGGGAAACAATAGAAACAATACCTTTTGCAATAGCACCACAGAAAATGAAATACCTTGGGATTCACTTATCCAAGGAAGTCAAAGATCTTTTCAAAGAAAATTACAACACCCTAAGAAAAGAGATTATAGAGGATTTCAGAAAATGGAAAGATGTTCCATGCTCCTGGATAGGAAGAACCAACATCATGAAGATGGCCATACTCCCAAAATTGCTGTAGAGATTTAATGCAATCCCTATAAAACTGCTAGCAAAATACCACCGAGACATAGAGAAATCATTCCTAAAATTTATTTAGAACCACAAAAGACCTAGAATAGCAAAGGCTATCTTGACCAATAAAGACAAGGCAGGAGGCATCACAATTCCTGACTTCAAATTATACTACAAAGCCACTGTGATAAAATCAACATGGTATTGACACCAAAATAGACCTGAGGATCAATGGAATAGATTAGAATGTGGGGAAGCATCTATGAACACACTCAGCCATCTTCCCTTCGACAAAGGGGCCAATCATACTTACTGGAAGAAGGATAGACTCTAACAAATGGTGCTGGAAAATATTGCTTTCTACATGCTGAAATCTAAAACTTGACTCAGCTCTATCACCATGCACTAAGTTAAAGTCAAAGTGGATTAAAGATCTAAACATTAAAACAGAAACACTCAATGTCCTGGAAGAGAAATTAGGAGAAACTCTTGAAGACATAGGGGTAGGTAAAGAGTTCATGAACAAACATATATTCGCACAGGAAGCACTTGAAAGAATCAGCAGCTTAGATCCACTCTTCTTAAGAAGCCTCTGCATATCATAAAAATTGTCAACAGAGTTAAAAGACAACCCACAAATTTTGAAAACATCCTAACTAATAGGCAATCAGAAAGAGGTCTGCTGTCTAGAATATATAAATTTAAAGACCCAATTCAGAAATGGGCATCTGAGATGAATACATACTTCTCAGAGGATGAAATTAAAGAGGTGAATAAATATATGAATAAATGCTCCACATCACTAGCCATTAGTGAAATGCAAATAAAAACAACACTGAGATACCATCTCACTCCAGAAAGAATGGCTATCATAAGGAAATAAACCAACAATAAATGTGGAAGACGTTGTGTGGAAAAGGGAACGCTACTCCACTGCTGGTGGGCATGTCGACTGGTACAACCATTGTGGAGGTCAGTGTGGAGATTCCTCAAAAGAGTAGGACTAAAAATCCCATTCAAGCTGGCTATCCCCCTACTGGGAATTTTCCCAGAGGAACTGAAAACATTGTGTCATAGTTATGTATGAGTACTTATGTTTATAGTAGCACAATTTGTGATAGCAATATCTTGGAAACAACCAAGATGTCCATCACAGGAGGAATGGTTGAAAAAGATGTGGTATTTCTATATAATGGAGTATTACTCAACTATTAAGAATAATAAGTTTGAATCATTTTTACTGAAGTGGATGCCACTTGAACATATACTCATAAGTGAAATAGACCAGACACACATGTGTAAATATCGTATAGTCTCCCTAGTATAAGAAGCGAAAAGCAGAAATACAAAAGGAAACATACAACAACTAAAATCAATTGAGTTAGATAAGGCAAAGTGAATGGCATATGCTGCAGGATACTAATCAGCTTTTCTTCGGGATGGTTAACAACCTAAGTTCACAGATCAAAATTGGAGAAATAGAAGAGCCGCAAGGCCAGCCAACATTTTGGCCCTAGCCTTTCAAGGTCAGCAAAGACTCAGGACATAGGAGAACCTGTACTGTACCATCATGAAAATCAGCTGAGCTCCAATTTCTGAACAAGTAGATTATGGAGCCACAAAGGAAAGAGATCAAAGTTCTATACTGTGCCTGGGGAGAGTCCCATAGAGTGGAAACTTTCTCTCAGTCTCTCACAGAGAGCAAACTGATCAAGCATTGGCCGTGACTCATCCACATGGATGACACAGACAAAGGATCTACAGAATAATGTACAGGACTACAAGATAAACCCTGAGGGGACTTCACTGACCTCATAAGAAAGAAAAAGTACATGTGTTATTATATAGGTCTTGCTCTATCTAGGTCTTAACCATCCAGCAGAAATGTATAAAGATGAAGTATACACTGAGGGGCCATAATAATAAGTTGAGCTGTAAATGGCTATGGTCTACAACTTCTTTGGATAACTCACTATTGTTGTGGAATGCTGGACTGTGTTGGATTATGTCGTCCAGTTCAGGCACCTAAATTAGTTGAATGACAATGGAGTGCCCATCTTTGACAGGTGTAGACAGAGGAAAGGGTATAGAAAGGAAGAATCACGATGTGTGTGCATGGATAGTACAGTTGGGATAGATAACGCTGTGCTTCTTCATAATTCTATCAGAGGCAAGATTTGCACTAGTAGTGGTTAGACAGGATATTATGTCAGCTTCTAGTACTATGGACAACCACTAGGAAAATAACAAGGTAGATAGTATTAATTATTGAATCTTTGATGTAATTTGGGTATAAAATATAAGATATGCTAACAGCTACACTCTCTTAATTTATTGATAAGAGACATGTGCTATAATAATGTCTGTAAGTATAATATCATGTATGTACCTTCTGTGATACCAAAACATTATGAAAACAGTTTGCAATGTATTAATTTGTCAAACCCTTCTTGTCATTGTATCTTAAAACTGTCTCATTGATATTTATACTTCAATAAAATAAAAAAATTAAAATAAAAAATTTATATTGACTTTTTCTATGTCATTGATGACTGTTAGTCTCACGTTGTTTATCTTTGCATTGTCATGCGGGTGATGAATTATTTTTTCTTTCATCCTCCTTGTTTTTAAGAAATGTTTTCTTAACTTTTCACTAACTCTAACAGTGTCTTCAATATCTGAAACTCTGTCTTCACTTTCATTTTAATTGTTTTACAATCTTGTCACTGAAATTTTGAGTCCCTGTATATCCCTTTGACTCAGTTTCATGCAATCTATTTCTTTCCTGTATTGCTCATTCAAGGAATCCATCACTTTTCTAAGTTCCTCTATTTTTCATCAGTGTCTTCTTGGTCAGCAGTTATTCTTTTACTTCAGAGAATATTTGTGATCTGATTTCCTCTATACATTTCTCATTTGATTCTATACTTCTGATGCTAGTAATTCAGAGATTTTTTTTTATTTAAGAGATTAATTCTGATGTGAGTTCTATTCTTTTCTGCTCTTGTTTTCTTTTACACGCCATCAATTCATACATTTCAGCTGAGCTAGTGTCCTCTACACTTGCTCTGCGTGGGCTTAAGTCATGAGATTGCATTTTGCTCCTCTTTGTCATTTCATACCACACTGACCTTTGACCTTTGTTGTAGAGCTTTTGTGCAGTTATAAACTTAGCACTGAGTGAGATGTACGTGCAAATCTATTAAGTTTGAGTTTATTCAATTATTCTTGGCTTGGGTCTAACTGTTGTATTCAACTCCTTCCTGCTGCAGTCCTTTGAAGTGAATGTGTTGTGTCCCACTGCCTTAAAAGTGAACCTGTTGTGCCCCTCTCTTGCGTCCATACCCAGGAGATGAGGGAAGTATAGAAGCTCTCCCCCACACTAGACAGGCTTGGGCTTGCGCTAGATTCGGGGGTTCCCTAGAGCCCAGCTGAAATTCTCACTTACTTGGCTGACTTGGTGGGGGTGCTATGAAACAATGGAGAGTCTCAAGGGTGCAGTAGAGCATTTCACTCACATAGTGTGCCTGGGTTTGGTCTGGTGAAGTCCTGCGGGTGCAGGAAATCTGGATGTTCTTCCACCAGAAAGATGTAATGTTAATCCAAATTATATTAAGTATTACCATGAGAGAAACCAAAAGCATTGTTAAAAGGAAAAGGTCTCAGTAAGTAAAAGATGTACATTGGGTTGAAGCAGAAGCTAGAGAGAAACAGTGAACAAAGTAGCTTAATATTTTTAAGACAAAATAAAATACAAGAAATACGAATTATGAGCAAAAGCTTTTATTGCTTCTAACTTTTATTATAAGAGATCTCTGTTAATTGACCTGCAAAAGTACTCACTAGGCTATTTATAATCAAAAATGTAAAAATGTTATTATACTTCAATTTGGCCAAATTATTATTATGATTTGTGTCTAGGTGTTCCCCCAAAGCCTCACATAGTCATGGGGAGGACTTCAAGAATTTTTATAGTTGCTTTATTATACAATGTTGGCATTATGGGAATGAGTATTACTCCCAGCCTGGAGGTTGGAATACCTTGCATACAATATAAAGAAGGGAATGAATCTTTCTCTCTTCTGACCCTCCCTTTATGCTCTTTTTTTTTTTTCAGAACCAGGAACTGAATACAGGCCCTTACACTTGCTGGCAAGCTCTTATTCTACTGAGCTATTTACCCAGCCCCCCTTCCTTTATGGTCTTGCTGCATTTGTCTCCCACCACGATGAAAGTTGGCTCCTTCCATGTGCTACACTATCTTGGAGCCAGCCAAGTAGCGACTGAAACCTGCATAGACTTTGAGCTAAATAAAATTTTCTCCCACAAATAATACCAAGAGAAGCTTTTGGGAGCTGGATTAAGCTGTAAGGGAGGCTACAGGATGCTGTTGTTCCTCTTGGAGGGGCTTGACATTGTGGCTTTCCTGATAAGCTCAGCTGTTCTCAACATCAAAGGTGATTTAAACCTGGTTGTCACTGAGAATGGCTATGATTCACTTAAGGAGAGCTCATGTACTCACTTTGAATAGCACTTCCTAGCTGAAAAAAGAGAAGATATACACACTTCAGTCTGCTGAATAAGCTTGTTGTATTCACTTTCCTGATGAGAATTTGTGTTTCCTCCTCATCAGAGGAACTTGGGACCTCACTATTTCTGTTGGTGACTAGGGCATATTTTGCAGGAGCACTGGTTGTTACCTTGAGCATCACTTCCTGGATACAGTTCTGACCCCTCAGCATATTAGCACAGATCCTTTATCCCACTCGCACAGACTGTCTAGCTTACACCACTAATGTTTTGGTGTTCTCAGTGCAGATCCATGAAACAGACGTACATGAGGCATGGTCATGTGCTCTAGGA
>PVKA01033707.1:0-23946 GCA_004027165.1 Ctenomys sociabilis
GATTGTTGTGAGTTCGAGACCAGCCTGAGCTACAAAGTGAGCTTAAGGCCAGCCTGAACTGCATAGTGAGACCCTGCCTCAAAAAGACAAAAAAAAAAAAAAAAAAGAAAGAAAAGAAAATGAGCACTTGAAGAAAGGAAAGTCACTTTAGAAAAAGGACACATACCCTGTCTCTGGGTCAGATGAGACAAAGAGGACTATGCCCATCCAGGAGGACACATATAAAAGCCATGTCCTGGCTTAGTGTTCTGGGCAGGTCTCCTTCATGAGGCTAAACACAGTGGAGAGAACCGACTTCTGGGTGACACCAGAAGGAGCTATCTCCAAAAGCAGCACACTTAAGGGACCAAAACACGTATAGTGTGAGGGAGGATTCAACCTTTTCTCCTAAGTCTAATTATTCAGGTGCGTGAGAGAAGTTACCAATGTTAAAGCCTTTACTGCAAAGTGCTAGGTAATCTTGTTCAAGCTTTTAACTATCCCTTATAGAATTTGGACAAACAGTGGTTACTCTGCCGGCTAGTAAATGCTCTTAGAGCAGCTGCCACTCTTTGAAGCGGAGGACAGGCTTCCCCAACTGTTCTTTGGTGAATCCCCATTGAAGCCTATGGCTGATGGAATGCTGACCAGAGAAACTGTTGGATTCCTTTCTGGAGACACCTGGTGTGTGAGCCAAAAGAAATCGAGAATACCTGAGGGGTTATGGCCATACCCAAAGGTTCCTTGGTGGAAACTGGCTCTTGACCACTGAAAGATCTCCACTTACCTATTGTACTTTTTCTCTCTGCTAGTAAACTAGAAATTTTACCTGAGATTTTCAGTATACAAGTTGATGAGTCATTCATTCAGAAATAAGTCTGAGACAGCTTGCAATAGGGGTAGTAGGGGAAGTTTACATCTGCCTTACGTGTTAAATAAGAGTAAGACTTTTGTCAGCTGTATTGTGTTTTTACCAACACATAAAATGTGATTGCTAGATGATGAAATATAAGTTTCACCTGTGAGTTTCAAGGTTAAATTTTGTCTGCAAATGAGTGTCTGGAGACTTGGCTCAATGCGAGGGGCCAAATCCCTAGAGTCAATAGTTCTACCTCTACAAGAGATCTCTGTGACTTGAAGTGCTCACTTTCCATTGACCTTTTATGCCATAGTTATGCTTCTCTCTGCAGACATTCTGGTCATTGGATCAATTCTAACTTATATTCACAAATGAGTAAGAGTAAGTGAAGGGTTTGTGAGATGGTCAGGAGATAAGAATCTGCATCAGTTAGAGGGTGGATAGACTAGTGGGACCTTGCTCACTGGTGGGAACAGCCACCTGCTCCAGGGAGGGTTACTCAAGGGATGCCTTGGGGGAGGGAATCAATTAGAAATAAGGAAGGAGAATGCCTTAAAGTTTTTTATTGTATTCCAGATATGGGGACCTCACAGTTAAAATCTCTTACTCCTTTACAGTGTGCTTCATTAGGCACAGAAAAGACGTTTGATTCTTACATGCTAAAGAGCAGTTTAATCCAAATGGAATGCAGAAGTATAAATTATGATATTTTATAATAGAAAGATGATATAAAAAGGAAAATGGTAAAAATGTCTTCAGATTTGGTTTGTATTAAAAAGGATATTATTTAATAAAGTTTTGGAAGTGTAGATGTGAGCAACAGGAGAACCAGGCAGTTCAGGTGCCTGAGGCAACACTCTTGGATCCTAAGGACAAGGCAGCAGTAAGCACAGCCTGGCCCACCATTACTGAAAGTAAGGTTTCCCTATTTGCCTTTCTAGTCTAGAGGGTGTGGACTTCTAAAACAGTTGTAATCCAGGTCTCTATAGGGCTACACCCATTCTTAGCTGAATCTGCACAAGCTTTTCAAGGATAATACCCTTTTTTTTTGGTCTTTTTTGACACAGGGTCTCACTATGCAGTTCAGGCTGGCCTTAAGCTCACTTTGTAGCTCAGGCTGGTCTCGAACTCACAACAATCCTCCTGCCTCAGCCTCCCAAGTGCTGGGATTACAGGCATGTGCCACCATGCCCAGCGGATAATACCCTTTAAAAAAGAAAAGACAATTTGGGGCCGGGGATATGGCTCAGGGCCAGGGCTCAGTGGAATAAGTGCTTCCCTGGCAAGCGCAAGGGCCTGGGTTCAATCCTGGGTTCCGCCAAAAAAAAAGGCAAAGACAATTTGGAACTTCCAGAGTTCATGTGCCTTAGATGACCCTGATAAGTACACTGATGTCTTTAGAGGCTTAAACCAAACCTTGACTTTTATGGAAATACAAGTTACTATTGCATTCCAAGAGGAGTATTATATTGTTATAAGGAGCCAAAAGATAGACAACCAATGGAATCCCACTGGAGCCTGAGCAGTCAGAGCCCTGCTGGCCTAATTGCCAGGCAGAAAAACTAAAAAGGATGTTTTCTTTCAAGTATGTATTCTTGAAGGTCTAAGAACTTAACCAAGCCTTCTAGTCATTTTCAATTTTAGCTATTTACCAGGAGAAAGATGAACACCCCCCTGATTTCTTAAAATGTTTAATAGAGGCACTGGTAAAGCATACTTCATGAGATATTAATTAAATAGAGGGACAGGTTACTCTTACAGATTAGGAGCTACAAAAGATAGCTTTTGCTCCAGACAACTCATTTGATACTTTGGTAAAAACTGTTTAAGTGTTCTATAATTGGAACTGGGAGAAAACCAGGGAGAGAAAACAAAGAGACACTTTGTTGCGGCCTCAAAGTGATACAGGGAGAAAAACTGATCTCATGTGGGTGACCTCCAAATGATAAGTTGAACCTCCAAATGACATAGGGAAAAACGATCTCTGGACTTGACCTGTACATGTTAGTGTTCTCTAAAACCGAAGAATGAATTTTAGGAACAAACAGAGGTTATGAGCAGAATAGATTTATTGAAGGAAAGAAAGCTCCTGTCTGAGGGACAGAAGAGGGGTCCCGAGTGGGTGGTCCCCCGGAAGCGATCTCTTCCAGGGACTTTTTTTTTTTTTTTTGTCTTTTTTGAGACAGGGTCTCACTGTGCAGTTCAGGCTGGCCTTAAGCTCACTTTGTAGCTCAGGCTGGTCTCGAACTCACAACAATCCTCCTGCCTCAGCCTCCCGAGTGCTGGGATTACAGGCATGCACCACCACGTCGGCCATGTTTTTTTTTTCTAAGTTCAAAATATTTATTTTTAGTACCACATGATGCATGCCTTACTTCAGAATACAGGCATGCGCCACCACGCCCGGCTTCTTCCAGGGACTTTTATAGAAGAAAACCATGTGGTGAGGTGGGTCTAAGGTGGTAAAGACATGGGAACTTACTTAGGTGAACAAGAGGTGGGACAAAACTATGGTTAACCAATGAGATTACAAGCACCATTGCTCAGGTTAAATTGATTAAATCCAGTACCAAATGGGGAAGCGAGTCACGTAGCAAGCTGGCAAAAATATTGGGATAGGGTCTCTTCTTGTTGGGGGTTGGGCTAGTGACTCATTTAGGCTCTTTCAAAGTGATTGATACCTATCTAGAATATCAATCTCTGATGCCCATCTCTATGGAAATATGTAGCTGTGTTTCCTCCTTTGTCTTGATCTTGAGGTGTGGCCCATAGGGAATGTCTGTATCTTCCAAGTTGCAAAGTCACCTTGTCTGCCATCTTGTCTCCTTGAGGGCCTGGCCCTGTCTGACTGCCTAGAATATTTCTATCTAACTCAGCTGCCCACAGCAAAAGCAGACCCTAAGTCTGATTCTCTGGGCTCCAAGAAGAGCTCGATGACAATGAGGTTCATCTACTACTGCTCTCAGAAGCCAGGCCACTGTAAGAGGGACTGCCTTAAGAGGCCCAGAAGCCATCCCCTGACTGCCAAGGCAATCACTAGAAGTGAGACTGCACTCTGAGGTGAAGGCCCCAGAGCTCAGACTCAGCTTTACAGATGGTACTGAAGCATGCAGGGCCTGCCTCTTAACTCTGGCCAGACTGTTATCTCTACCTGCCATCTCCAAGGAGGAGCCCTGAGTATCATGACTAGAGGAAAATTCAGCCTATTGTTGGACATTGATTGGCACAGTTCTCTTTGTCCTTCTCCAACCCTGACTTTCCTTCCAGTCATTGTACCTCAATAAAAACACACTTTAAAAGACATCTTGCTTTAGCTGTAAGGGAGATACTGCAACATATAGTTCAGGTTGCTTACTAATCAAAATTATGCTGATGTTTTACAAATGTCATATATTGTTTTTCATGTATAAGTTTTAAAAGGTATTTCATTGGTTTGCTCTGACTGAATGTTGTGTATTTCATGGTAAGAGTATGTTAATCTGGTTGATTTCTGATGTAAATCAGGTATTTCATGCTCATAGTTAATACAGGTATGATGTCTCTTAACTAAGGCTAGAGAGACTTATAGCAAACTGTCAGACTCCATAAATACAGAGGTCTAAGAGCTAGTAAGTTATAATTGCTAGATCTCAAAAAGTTTATAAATGTACCTGTTAGCTGAAATGTTCATGGTTTGATTATATGTGCTCTAATTTCTCAGAAAATTTGTTCTTTCCTAGAAGATACCAAAACCTAGGTAATCGTGCAGGTAAAATCTGTAACAAATATGCTAGATTAAAATTCCTTTAACTGGGATCTACCAGATTTTGTCTGTGTTGTTCAGTGGGCCCCAGGTGTCTGACACAAGCTGTAGAAGTTAGAAGGGTTTGCAAAAAATTTGAGTTGAGGTGTTTCACAGTAGAAAGGATACAGAATGGAATTATAGGTGGAAAATAAGAATGGAGATACTAGCAGCCTACCGAAATGAAGACCAGTCCAGAAATGGAAAAAGTTATGCTTTCCTGGATCTGGACAGAAATAAGGGACATTTCAAGGAAAAATGTCTAAAGCTGCTAGAGAAGGAAAGCAAAGTATTTATGATGGAGTCAGAGGAAGTTTCAGACTGAGGTGGGTTATGTGTCTTCCCTCTCAGCCTAAGGGAACCCATGTTAACTGCCAATATGAGGAGAAAGCCTGTGAAACTTTCAATAGATGCTTATGCAGATTTGTCAGTAGTACACAGCCAGTGGCCCCACTTGCCAAATGGAGAGTACTTGGTGTTTTCCTTATTTCCGGCAGTTTATGTGCCCTAGTAATAATAGAAAAGGCCAGTTTGTTTGAAACAATACACAATGGTCATGGAAGATAAAAAAGGGGTTAAACCTCACATTTAAGAGATGCTAATGGACCTACAAAAGGTTCTAACTTGTCTTTTTCATAATTATCCTGTTGTGATTATTTGACCCATGCATGTTTGTTTCTCTGGCTTTGTTTTCTCCAGATTCAAAGCTGTAACAAGAATGCCTATTCTCTACTGAGGGCCTTTAGATAGAACCTCTGAAGATATATCTGACAGCCAATCAACAACTACGACCCCTTTCAGTGTGAAGAAGCCAGAGCGGTCATTGCCCAAATCCCTTATGGCAGTTCAGGTAACTTCTTCAGAGGGGGTTATGTTGTAGGCAGCTGAGTTAGAAATATTCTAGGCAGTCAGACAGGGCCAGGACCTCAAGGAGACAAGATGGCAGGCAAGGTGACTTTGAAACTTGGAAGAGACAGACACTCCCTATGGGCCACACCTCAAGACCAAGACAAAAAGAGGAAACACAGCTACATACTTCCCTAGGGATGGGCATCAGGGATTGATATTCTAAATAGGTATCAATCACCTTGAAAGAGCCCTATTGAGTCACTAACCCAACCCCCAACAAGAAGAGACCCTGTCCCATATTCATGCCCACTTGCTATGTGACTCACTTCCCCATTTGGTACTGGATTTAATCAATTTAACCTGAGCAATGGTGCTTGTAATCTCATTGGTTAACCATAGTTTTGTCCCACCTCTTGTCCACCTAAGTAAGTTACCATGTCTTTACCACCTTAGACCCACCTCACCACATAGTTTTCCTCTATAAAAGTCCCTGGAAGAGACAGCTCCTCTCTCAGACAGGAGCTTTCTTTCCCTCAATAAATCTATTCTGCTCACAACCTCTGTTTGTTCCTAAAATTCATTCTTCGGTTTTAGAGAACACGAACTTGTACAGGTCAGGTCCAGAGAACGTTTTTCCCTATATCATTTGGAGGTCACCCATTTGAGATCAGTTTTCCTCCCTGTATCAGTTTCTTTCAACACCGACCCATAACATACAACATATGCATTAAATTTTTTATTACTAATTTTTAAATCTTTATTTATTTATTGGATATAGGGTCTTGCTTCACAGTTCAGACTCATAGTAATCCACCTGTCTCTGTTTCCCCAGTGTTGTAGGCAGCTAAGTTAGCTAGAAATATTATAGGCAGTTAGACAGGGTCAGGTTCTCTAAAGAGATAATACAGGAGACAGGATGTGTGCAACTTGGGAGTGACTGAGGCTCTTGCTGTGAAACTGACCTAAAGGCCAAACAAATGCTAAAAGAGTAGCCCTTTGGGTTGATACTCTAAATAGGTAGCATCACCTGAAGAGACCCAAAGGAGTTACTAGCCCAACCCTGAGGGGAAGAGACCCTGTCCTGTAATCATGCCCGAGGACAAGAGACCCAGTCCTATATTCATGCCCGCTTACTACGTGACTCGCTTCCCCAGTTGGTCCTGGGCCTAATCAACTTTACCTGAGCAATGGTGCTTGTCATCCCACTGGTTGACCATAGTTTTGTCCTACCCCACATCCATGTAATCGAGACCCCTTCTTCTCTACCTTAGCCCCACATGGTTTTGAACTATAAATAACCCGGAGAGAGGCAGCTTCCTGGGAACCCGCTAGGGCCCTCCTTCTGTCTCTCTCTGACAGGAGCTTTTCTTTCCAATAAAGTTTTACCCTCAACCTCCCGTTTGTTTCTAAAATTCATTCTTCGGTTTTAGAGAATTCATCTGGGTCAGGTCGGAAGTTTTACTTCCCTGTATCACCAGCTCTAGGATTACAGGCATGTGTGAGTGGGCACAGCATGTGGTATCAAACCTTGGCATTTGCCAGGTAGGTGCTTAGACCACTGAGCTATCTCCCTAGCCCCTGAATTAGGCTTTTATATATTTAGCATGTAGATATAAAGAGTTTGTGTGGCTAAGTTGTCCTTTTCCTTTTCATTGCTATTGATCTATTGAAAGGAACAGTCAATACTTGAAGTTTTTTTTCTTTTTAGTTTTTTTGACCAACTTTGAATGCCTGTATCTGGCAATCTGAACAACTGATTTGAAGACATAATAACAATTGTTGAATTCCTATCGTTTTGTTTAGTGAAATTCTGTATTTATTTTTTATTCTTTTTTTTTTTTTTTTGGTCTTTTTGAGACAGGGTCTCACTATGCAGTTCAGGCTGGCCTTAAGCTCACTTTGTAGCTCAGGCTGGTCTCGAACTTACAGCAATCCTCCTGCCTCAGCCTCCCGAGTGCTAGGATTACAGGCATGCGCCACCACACCCGGCTATTCTCTCTTTTTTATATATTTATTATGGGGCCTACAGGGTTAACAGGGTCTCACTACATAGATCGGAGTTGTAGTGATTTTCCTGTTCTCAGCCTCCCAACGGCTGGGATTACAGATGCACACCACTATGCCCAGTCACAATCGTAGTCTCAGTGTGCCTCAGGGATGAGGCTGGCATGGCACACTGGGGATCAAACCCTAGCAAGCAGGCAATTTTATTCTGGCAAACATGTAATCATGTAAATAATTGCACATGTTTATAACGTAACATAGTCTGTGAGCTCTCTGGCTGGCCCTATTTTTTATTCTCTTAAAAAATAAAAAGAAACTAAAAAGCTTTTGCTATGTCACTCATCAAATAAAGCATTTTGTCATTTAAAAAAATAATAATAATAATTCAAGGGCTTGGGAGATATAGCTCAGCGGCCTAAGTGCCTGCCTGGCAAGATCCTGGGTTCAATCTCTGGTACAAAAAAAAAAAAAAAAAATCAAACAAAAAACAGAAAAAGCATAATTCAATATAGCATTCATACCTACAGACAAAAGTGATTTTCTCCTAGGCAAAATTAACAATTCATGTACTTGAATCTCAGGGTTTGGGGTGAACATTTGCCATAAAGCCTTTATATTTCTGCACCTGTCACTGCTATAGCACTAACCAGTACACAAACTGGGGAGAAATTTCCCTGTTGGTTTACTTTTCCAAAATTTCATGTACAATCTTACTTAATATCAACTAGATTGTTTTGATATATATGCAAAACAAATATATTTCTAAGAATTTCTCTTCAAGGATTCTAACAGAACTATTATACCACATTTACTAATGTCTATAGATTCACTAGTCTGTAATAAAAAGCATTCGATTTAAAAGCCATCTGTTGTAGTATCATTTCTATGACATCTGATGTTTTGCTCAAGTGTTCATAAGTGGAATTATTCCAAAGTGGCACCTTTTCTATTTCATTTGTGTCATTGATCTCAAAAATAACATTAACTGTTTCTAAGCACGATGGTAAAATGAGCAAATGTGAAATTGTATAAGGCTAAGACCTTTGTTTCCTATTTTGTGTGAAAAAATTTATTTTTCTGTGAAAATGAGATGCTCTGTAGTGAGCAATCAGTGTAGCACTTCTTGGAATAATTTCTTTCTGAAAACTTCCTTGCAAATGAGACAAGTAGGCTGATGTTGTGGTCAGGGTTTGCAAGGGTACACAATATAAACACATAATTTATAGGATTTACCCAACCATATACAAAGAGAGCACAAGGAACCTGTCCACTAGTCATTCCACACTAACAGACCCAAAAACTCAAGTTGAGGCCCCGACACCCACAGGAACAACATGTATGAGTCCATCTCAAGACCTAGATCCCATGACAACGCCTTATGAAGTTCTCTTTGATGGATTTACACTGGGAAGACTAAAGATTAGTGGTGGAAGCTAGAAAGTCTTTGCCAGTGCGAGGAAGGATTTGTGGAGCAGGCTGAGGGATCTACCTACACTGGAACCAGGAGGTGACACTCAAAGTAAGGACCAGAGCTCCCTCCAAAAGTACCACAGCCATCCCTGGTGAGGAGGTCTTGAGCCTTTTTAACAATGAGAACAGCTAAATTCCTAATGGGAAAACCAGCATGACAAGCTCTAAGGCACCAACAGTTCCAGGAGAAGCAACAACTCCCTAACAGCACTTAACTTCTTCCACGTCAGTTATTGTTTTTATACTGCTGGCAACAATCCTCAGGTGGGCCTTCCCCATCCAACGCCAAGCTGATTCACTTCAGGTGAGTGTTACAAGTTGACCACTAGCTGTCAATCTATCATAGTTGGGAAATACAATTATGAGAAAATACAGGTCTAAAGGGCCAGGGAGATGGCTCAGCAGAATAAACACTTCCCTGGCAAGCGTAAGGGCCTGAGTTCAATCCTTGGTTCTGCAAAAAAAAAAAAAAAAAAAAAAAAAAAAAAAAAAAAAATACAGGTCTAAGCTCCAGATAATCTTCATCAGAGGGTCATCTTGACTGAATGACTATGAGTTAATTTCCTTTTCCTGCTACTTTGTTTGTGGGGTAAATCTGATGAGTTGCTACCTTTAATAGTCTATAAGGGCATTTAAAAACTACTTCCTCGACACTTTCATCTTCTTTCTTTGCATCATTTGTCAGCTTCCTTCTCACACTTCACCAGAGCATTTTTGTGCCTATTTATTGTATATTTCCCCCAATTCTCGGGTTTGTTCAGGGATACATCCCAAATGTCAAAACAATGCTTGACACAATAAATATCTGCTCAATGATGAACTGCTACAGGTTATACCACCACTATCCTAAGCAATCTTGCTTTTGGAAGCACTTTTTCTTGGTACTTGGAAGGCAGGCACTGTGCCACTGAGTTATATCCCCAGCCCAGAAGTACTTTTTTTTTTTCCCCTCTAATGCAATGGGGCTTTATTTCCTGAGAATGGCATTTCTACTCCAGGTATAAAGGGGGGAATGGTACATGTGACAGCCACAGGAAAAGGGAGACCAGGCAGCCAAATGTGCCCACTCTTGTGGCTGGCTCCTTCTTGTTGATAGTTTTTTGACACAGAGATTTGTTATTCATTACTACAGTGTCAGTATCTCACGTAAGATCAATAACATGCCGGCAGACCAGTGTTTACTCAGGCACTGGCTGTCCCATGGTGAGGCCAGTGAACTAAAGAGGATCCTGACAAACCGCACCGTCGTCGCACCGTCCCACACCACCACTGTTTTCAAAGTAATTCACATGCAAGTTGGGGCTGGAGCAGCTGAGCAGGGCTTACTTCTTAGGGTTCTGGAGTCTGGACACGGCCAGCCACGTGGGGAAGTTGGGCTGGCGGCAGGCCTGGCGCAGCTCCTCCAGGCCTCGGGCTGTTTCCACCTCGGCCTGCTCCCTGTACTCCTCTTCCGTGAGGTGTTTTACCACTGGCCACTTCGATGTGAAACACTGCTTTGCTCTCCGTTTCAGATAACTCAGTATTTTCAGGATGTAGGGCAGGCCTGGGGAGCAGAGGAGCAGGAGCATCACGGTGCACGCGCTCTGAGGCGCTGCCACGCCTGCGTAGATGAGCACCAGGGAGAGCAGCCGCAAAGCCCACTGCAGCAGAGTTCTGCTCTTGCCGTCCGCAAGGGGCCTATGTTTGTAACAGGCAGCAAAGCTTAAAAATCCAACTACCAGGGTATAGCCTAATATATATATTCCGTTTCTGTACCACAGCCACTGCAGCTCTTCCATCAATACGTATATACCATAAACGGAAGCAAATCAACAACCAACCATTAAAGCCAAAAAGGTGCTATACTGTGTGTGGAAGAAAATAAATGACATATTTTTTTTGGTTTGGTCACTCTTATAGAAGTAGAAGCAAAGAAAAACCTTTTTGTATTAGAAACTTCTGCATCAAACTGAACTGAAGTCAACAGCATCTTGTGAGTCAAGGCACTGGCCCGGGACAGCAATGTCAGCTCTGCTCGGGGGACTGTGGAAAATGCAGGTTCTCCAGCCCCAGCACACACTGCAGACCAGAATCTGCATCTTCCTAAGAGTCCCAAGGCTGGCAGGCACGTCAGAGTCAGAGTCGCACTACTAAAGAAACTCATTTACACAAAGTAAATGCTAGCGCTATCAGCACTTTAACAGGTAAATGCAGCATTATCATCAGGAATTAATGCACTTTATCTTCAGCTAAATTCGGGACTTTATTTTATTGAAGGTGTGTTGGAGAACTATTTATGAAGTAAAACCCAGAGGTAGTAATGCTGCTAATTAAGGTCCCAAAAGATTTAGCATCATGAAATTCCAAAGTTCTGCCAAGATGAAAGAAGCTTTTTGTTAAAAAAATACTACCTAGAAAAGTCTCAAAAAATATATCACTAATACTTAATAACTTGATAAGCCTATATATAATAATATTAAAAAATGGACTCTCCACAAAAAGACAATTTAAAGTCAATTTATGTCAGGAAGACCACAAATTGAATTAAGAAATGCAGAACAGGAGCTACATAGTCTCCACTAGTTTTCATAGGTTCCCACTTTGCTTCATCCCTATCTTTGGGATGTATCTTTTCACCAACAGCAGGATGAAGACTGACGTCATCACTACACCTAGCACAGTCCCTGCAGCGTGGACCACATATATGCCCAGTGTATTTGAGAGTTCTGGTTGTAACAGTGACAGCCTGGCTTCTGAGTTTTAATTAAATCCGCTTCCTTCAAATCTTTACATCTTGAAGCTGAGAGTGCCGCGTCCTCCCCGCGCACGGCGCCCGCGGGCAGCAGCCAGAGCAGCAGCCACCACATCGCCGGGCCCGTTCCACGGCTTCCGGGCGGCTGCCCGGCGGAGGCGGAAATCAAAGTACTTATTTTTGATACAGGAACTATGTAGAGTTCAGGCTGACTCTGAACTGACAGTGATTCTCCTTTTAGAGTGCTGGGATTACAGGGATGCATCACCATGCCTGGCTCTTTTGAACAATAGTCAAATTTTATTACTCTCTAAAGCATAGGGCATTCATTTATTCATTCACTCATTCATTATGTATTTGGTACATGGTCTCACTACGCAGCTCAGACTCATAGTGATCTGTTTTTCACCCTCCCCAGGGCCACCTGAATGCAGTGGCTGGCTCAGCTTGCCTGAGGGTGGGGCTGCAGCAATACGTAGTTCCAGGGATTCAGCCCCAGTCCCTGCACTTGATTAAACAGGCCCTTAGTCTGTTCAGCTATCTTGCTGGCCCTATACAAAATACTTTCTAATGTTTCAAAAACCCAGCGGGCAAAGCCGTCTTGTTTACCATCTGCCATACCAACTCTACACATTATTATTATGAAACTGTATTCATCCACTTGATAGTCATGGCTCATATTTCTTTTTCTTTTTTTTTGGTGGTACCAGGGATCAAACTCAAGACCTTGCACTTTGCCAAGCAGGCGTTTACACCACTGACCTATATCTTTGGCCGAGCCAGGCATGGTGGCACATGCCTGAAATCCCAGCACTCAGGAGGCTGAGGCAGGAGGATTGTTGTGAGTTTGAGACCAGCCTGAGCTACAAAGTGAGCTTAAGGGCAGCCTGAACTGCATAGTGAGATCCTGTCTCAAAAAAAAAAAAGTATATTTTCAGCCCCTCACATTTCTATTATGTCATCCTGGCATGCATACAGAGGCTTACAAAGACAAGGCTTTTGAATATCCAGTAAACCAAATATACTAACAATCCATAGGTGTGGATCCCATCTTTACAGGCTGTGAGTAAAGTAAGTGCAATACCAATACCATAACTGTCTGTAGAAAACCTAGGAAATCTAAAACAAAACAAAACAAGATGTAAGGAATAATTAATATTCTATAAGATCATGTGCTGGGGCCAGGAAGATGGCTCAGTGGAATAGGTGCTTTCCTGGCAAGCACAAGGGCCTGAGTTCAATCCCCAGTTCCACCAAAAATCAAACAAACAAACAAACAAAAAAGCCAGTATACATGGGTATTCATAGATTTATAAAATTCCAAAACGAAAATAATCCAGTTTTTCTTCAACTTATAAATGGGTACAATGGAACAGTACCCAAATGGCCTGGGCTAGAGGTGGATCTCTGGCTTGGTATGTGCTAGCACGGGTTCAAGCCCTAGCAGCAGCAGCAGCAGCACTACCACCACATTACCAGAAAAAATGGTGATAATATGCAAAAAGATGGACAATTTTTGGGGCAGCCAAATAGCTCAGCATATTAAAGCATCTGCAAACAGGCACAGGGGCCAGGGGTTCAATCCCTAGGCCTGCTGTGCTGGCCCTATCCCCTGAGCACAGAGAGATGGCAACTGAAACTGGGCATGGTGGCATGTGCCTCTTGGGAGGCTGTAAACAGGCAGATCACTACAAGTCTGATCTAGTAGTGAGACCCTGAACACCCTGTAGTCCCTTCTCTAAAAAATAAAAATTAAAAAAAAATGGACAATTTTCAAAGATTATACTATACTGACTGAAAAAGTATACAGCATCATTACTTTAAACATAATTTACAATAAGCTAAGTGAGTCTATATAGCTATAAATCAGGTTAGTGGTTCATTGCAATACAAGGGATGATTGCAAAGAGTCAAGATGGAATGTTCTGAGAATAAAAATGTTCTCCAACCTGGGCTGGGGATGTACAGCTTCTCAGTTGGTAGAGCAGTTCCCTACATCCAAGGACCTGGGTTCAATCCTCAGTACTACAAAAGACAAAGAGTTCTACAACATTTTCATTTAAATAAATGCATTCAATTGCTAAAAGTCATCAGCCTGTACACTTAAGATTCATGATTTTCTGGGATACAGTCTTGGTATGTCATCCAGACTAGCCTTGAGCTCATGATCCCACTGTCTCAGATTCCAAAGTGCTGAGATTACAGACATTGCCCACATCTGGCTAAAATAAATATATACATACATACATATATATATATATATATATATATATATATATATATAGTTTTTTTCTTTCCTATAGCTATTATACCATGATAAGTGGATTTTTAAAAATCTTGGCTCTAGCACTACAAAAATAAAGAAAAAAAGCCTTGCATGTGTAGGTCCTTTTCTCATATCAACCCCTAACCCTATCCCTAACTTTACCTTTTATTAAGCAGACCTAGATTACAAACCAAAGGGCTAAAAGTATAACTAAAGACTTCAAGGAAGAAGTGGATATCTAGTCTCATTTAATTTAGCCCAATAGCTAGTTTTTTTTATTTATTTTTCTGTAATTTAGGGAATGGTCTACAGGATGTTCAGGGGCTCACTACTAGATCAGACTTGTAGTGATCTGCCTGTTTACAGCCTTCCAAGAACTGGGATTACAGGTGCTTGCCACCATGCGCAGTCTCATTTGATGTCTCAGCGTGCCCCATGGGCGGGGCCAGCATGGCAGGCCCAGGGATCAAACCCGCGGCCCCTGAGCCCACTTACAGGTGCTTTATTCTGCTGAGCTATTTGGCTGGCTCTCCAATAGCTAGTGTTAATTTCTTTCACCCGCTATTTAACATGGCCAAACCTATAGGTATGCAGCTCTCTCACAACAGGACAAATGCAGCTTTCATAACTGTGGGCTACCTTGAAACATGCAATATATCACTGCAACATGACCATCTGACAACAAGAATAAAGCACCAATGTGCCATACATATACTAAAATCCTAGCAGCCTTTTCTTACTAACTTATATCTAAATACTAAATACCAACAATCATCTTAAAAGCTGTTAAATCCAAACAGAGGCTGAACAATTCTGTACTAAAATGGAGAAGATAGTTTTAATAAAGAAAAAAAAAACCTCTAGCAGCCTTCTCATAGTCACATCCTTCATTTAAAAAGATGTCAGACACCAGGAATACATACAGATGATTACAGCCTAACAACAGAAAACAGACTTAAAATCTGAAATGAAATGTCACATACAATGCTTCCATTTGAGGATCAAAGAAAAGGTGACAGGATATGGATCTGGTAGAACATGAGGAGGAATGATACAAAGCCAATAAAGGCTTTTTTTATAAGGTATTCATAAACCCTGGAATCATAAGATGAATATCTCAAAAAGGTAATAGGAGGAGGACAGGGAACAAATACAATTAAAATACCACCTCAATGCAAGAAGGCACTAGTTTCATTTATCACTCTAAACCCCATTTCAAAACAGAGGTGGTAATACAAATTTATAAAAGTGCACATTAAATACAAAAGAGATGAAAGGAAGTTTGATGAATGGGTTTTTTCAAGGGGCTTTATTTTTCTAAAAGCAAATGTAAAATATGGGTATGGTAGACTCCCTTCTGCCACACATACAGAAATGTCACCAATCCTTCTCTTTCCTGAATGCCCCACCTGAAATTCTCCCACCAACAGATAAATTTTACTTCTTTGCTTTTGTTATTTTGGCCTTTGTAGTACTGGGGATTGAATCCAGAGCCTCTTCTCATGCTAGAGAATTGCTGTACCACTGATTACATACCCACCTCCATTTCTGGCAGGGTCTTGTTATGTCACCCAGGTTGGCCTTGAGTTTGTGCTCCTCCAACCTAAAACTCCCTACTCTTGGGATTACAGGTTGCATCCTCATGCCCAGTATTCTTTGCTTCTTGAATATGTGCTGGCCATGTAACTCGAGTGTGACTCCATTCACTTTGAACTCATAGTGATCCTTGTCTCAGCCTCTTTCAGCACTGGGATTACAGGCTTGCACCACTGTGCCTGGTTTGAGGTCCGGCACAGCATGCAGTACAAGGATCAAACTTGGGATCTTGTGCTTGCTAGGCAGGTGCTTAGACCAGTGAGCTATCTCCCCAGCCCTAAAGTTGTTGTCTTCAAAAAGGCCTCAAATATTCTTCTAGGGTAGAGCCAGCTGAATAGCTCCGTGGATTAAAGTACCTGCAAGCAGGTACAGGGGCCAGGAATTCAATCCCAGGGCCTGCCATGCCAGCCCCACCCCTGGGGTAAACTGAGATGGCAATTGGGGGTAAACTGAGATGGCAATTGAGGCTGGGCATGGTGACGCACACCTGTAATCCTAGCTCTTAGGAGGCTGTAAACAGGTAGATCACTACAAGTTTGATCTAGTAGTGAGACCCTGAACATTCTGTAGACCTTTCCCTAAAATACAATATATATTCATCTAGGGGAAAGAGACCACCACAGTGACACCTTGATTGTTGAATGGCTCCAAGTTCAAACTTTCTACTAGTTGAACAGCAAATATTGGAAAACATCTATTTAGTGTTCATAAATTTGCTCCACAGTTGAACAGAAAAACCTGGCTTAAAATAATTTATATAGGGAGAGAGGGTGCTTCACATTGCATCATGCCACAGACACAAAGGGATGATGCTTTAATCTAGCCACGGTTTTTGTTCAATTAACAATACTTGAGTTAGTGTGTAAAAACACTCAATAATGTAGTTTTTTTTTCCTTGCACTTTGTGTAAAAATACCATAACCCTGGCTCCAAAGAAAGTTAGTGATAACAGCAAAGAAGCTAAGAAAAAAATTGAAAATAACACTAGAATTAAAAGTGTTTGGAACAATTGATTTGTAAGTGTAACTTATGGGCCTCAGAACCAATTACTTGGTTCCCCTTACTTGTTATGGGAAAAACATGTTCAGTTGTAGAACTTTTTGGTGTTCAAACATGTGCATGGAAATGTGAATGGAGTTCAACAAATGAGGTATAACTACTTATGAGTAACCCTGATATATATAATCTGTTGCATGGAAAAAGGAGATTGGGCATCAACCAAGGTAAGCCACAAGTGGCCCATATCACCAGAACCAAGGAGTTATAACAGTCTAAATTACTAACCCTCAGAAGTAGGAGCTAAGTAAACAGTGGTCGTTTTATGCTAGTGTGAAACAGGAAGGTAGGGCATAGTAACGCTGACTGAGGGAAAAAGCAGGACGTATTAATTACAAGATCCCAGGACACGTGCCAAACAACTCTCAAGACCCCATATACGGACTTTTTCTAGTTCCCACAAGATGTGGATGGCATAAAAAGACACAGAGAACTAATAAGAATTTTCAGATTTTTGCCATTTATATATTTCAGAAAATGTTCATAGTCTACAACATTACAAAAAAAAAGGGTGGCAGTTATTTTGAAGAGTATAAATGCTAGAAAAACCAACAGTAAAATGATTAAATTGTGCTATGTTCTCAAAAAAGACAAGTAATGAGGACAACAAATTCACAAAATGTTGTGGACCACAAATTGACAGTGGATGACGACAAGTACAGAGGAATGAGAGTAAACAAACTACAATTATCTGCATGATTCTCTCAACTTAAAAAATACAAAATGCCTAACTTTATACAGCTCTTATATAAAAACTAAACAAAAAACTAATGAAAGCAGCACAGTGGTTAATCTTAGAAAGATGGGATTAGAAGAGGACATAAGGGAAGTTGCCAGGACTAGAAATGATTCATTTTTTTTAAGCAGTGACAAACTGCTATTTGAAAAAGTAAAAGTGTAAAATGAGGGAGAAACTGGCTCTGCAGAGTGAGATTCAGTCTAGTAAAAAAAGCAAAATAAGAGTGGGTGACATCCTGGAGGATTCAGGTGGGCTATCATGAAGAAAGTCAGGATAGCATACAAATATTTCTTGAGTACCAAAGTGTTTAAATTGTGAAAATTCACCATATGTGAGGGCGTACATCTGTAGTCCCAGAACTTGGGAGGCTGAAGCAGGAGAATTACCACAAGTTTGAGGCCAGCCTGAACTATACACTGAGTTTAAGTACAGCTTGAACTGTATAGTGAAACCTTGTCTCAAAAACACTAAAAAAAACAGGAGCATATTTATATTTTGATCAACATCTCTACTGATCTTTCAGGTCAAAAATGCTTAGTCTAATGTACAGCTGTGGTTTTTTTGAAAACCCCTAAAACACACTCCTTCCTAGGACAAATACAGCCTCTTATCAAATCAGAACTATTTAGGAGACAAAATATCTAGAGAACAGGAACCCACACAGTTTAAGAACAGGTGCATATGATATCCAGCTTGCACTGGAATCAAAGAATTTTTCTACCTACTTGCTACTTACTACCCTGAAGCAGACACTTGGTAGACGTGGACTGGGGCTATGGTTTCAGGCAGCTCATTAATATCCAATCAAAACTACTTTTTCTCTGCATTCTTGTGCAGAGAATTCCACAAGAAAAACTGGCATTTTCTCCTACAGCAGGGAAATACTACTCTTGGGAAAATCCCAATGGCCAAATTCAGAACAACCAACTTCACTGACCTTGAAGGGCTAGGGCCAAAATATTTGGTCTGCAAACTTTAGTTGTTAAACATCCACAAGAGAAGCTTAATGATATTATTACCCTGTAACAGAGGCAGTTGGGCTTAATATCACTATCTGTCTAAATATCAAACACCTGAGACATAACATGGAACTGCTACTTTCCAAAAACCATGGATATTCTAACCTTTAAATCACTATAGAATGTGAAAAAAAACTATTATACATTTTTACACAAATTTAGAAATCAAACCATATATAACATTGTAGCAGGATAATCCTATGACATTTTTTAGATGTATAGCTACTTTCTCTTAGTTCAGTTTTTTCTTTTTTTGTACACAGGGTCTCATTATGCAGCCCACATTCATAGTGATCTTCCTGCCTTCTGCCTCCCTAGTGCTGGGATTACAGGCGCGCACCACCACGCCCGGACTCCAATCGTTGGCTCAGAGCACCCGAAGGCGGGGCCGGCACTTCTTAGTTCAATAAGAAGGTTTGTACTAACGTTGTTTAGACAAGATATATCTGCATCTTTTCCTCTGAATAACTACTATGAAGACAACAATATGCAGTGTATTAATTACTGCAACTGTACTACTAACCTGTTTTGAAACTGTTTCATTGCTATTTTATTTTCTCATTAAATTAATTTTAAAAACTAAAAAAAAAAACAACTTCATTTGCACACTTCAAGTGAAGTTGAAGCTTTTTCCCAAAGCTATTATTTATTTACTTTTTATTTTCTTCTCTCAAACAGTGCAACATTTTAAGGTGCAAAATGAGACAGCACTGAAAAGAACTGGTTAAAATACCAATATGCTGTAGAACTCCAACCTTGCCACCTATTGATGGAGCCAATGGCATGTTTTCTTAATGCTTTTGCTTTCCTAAGGAAAAAGCAAACCAATAATAACAAACTCATGAGGCTTACATAGATCCCAATTCCCTGTCCTCCTTTGCCCCCCTCATTCCTTTCCCTCTCCCTCCTTCTCCCTCTCCCTTCTCTCCCTCTCCCTCCCCTCCCCTTCCCTCTCTCTCTGTTTCTGTCTCTGTCTGTTTTGATTTTATTGTTCTTTCAGGTTGGCTTTGAGATCACTATGTAGCTCTGGTTGACTTCAACTTTTGGTGATCCTCCTGACTCAGCCTCTCTAGTATTACAAGAATGTGCCACCATGCCCAGCCTCTTTGTGTTTTGAGAATGAACAGGAATAGAAAATAATTAATCTACTGAAAGTACCAATACAAGAGCTTACTTTTAAGTAAATGAAAATATACCAGGTTCTTAGGTGGAAGCCAACAGTATGTGATGATAATACAATATTTAGCATTAGAAAGACCACATATATTTCAAATTAAATCTGTAAAATCTATATAATTTGAAACAACAGTTCAATTAGACTATGGAAAGAATATAACAGAACACTTTGAAAGCTACTCTACAAAGAAATATGAAAATATCTTTGACCTATTACAACAGTCTAACTCTTGTATGGTGTTTACTATACTACATAAACTAAGAGCTTTACATATATTTATATACTTTCATCTTCACAATAATCCCCAAATGCATGCAATGTGTGTGTGTGTGTGTGTGTGTGTGTGTGTATACACACACTACATTCACTACCATTCAACCAGGATGTCTGGTCCCTGAGTTAAACCCTTATCTATTACACTATGTCTCTTCCAGACATTATAGCATCTCATAATGGTACAACAGATTACTAAAAGCATGATTTGATGATGTAATAGGTGAGCAGACTAACCAAAAAGCCCCAAAACAGATTCAAACACAAAGAAAAAAAAAATCTGATAAAGATGGAAAAAGTATGAGGGCAACCCATTTGAGAGCACTCTGGTCTCTCAGGAGTTATTCCTATATCCTATTCCTTTTCTCCAATAAATTTTCCTGTTCTTCAAATGCCTGCAATCCCAGAACTTGGGAGGAGGCTGAGGCAGGAGGATCATTGTGAGTTTGAGACCAGCCTGGGCTACAAAGTGAGCTTAAGGTCACTCAGAACTATATATAGTGAGACTCTGTCTCAAAAAGACCAAAAAAAAAAAATGAAAATGAGATTCCTATAGTCCACCAAAATAAATACCAGATGATTTAAAGAACTAAATTTAAGACCAAAATACTAAAAAAAATCTAGAGCAAGAAAAAAACACAAGCTAATTTAAAAAAATAATCTAGCATGTGAGTCCACAGTGCTAGGATTATAGCACTATTTCCAGCAGGAAGGGCTAAAGTGATTTTAAAGAAAAATGAGGTACATAGATGCATTCTATCAAATATCAGGGCTGCTACAGTTTCAATAACCAAGTCACTGGCAGAGGGACAATCTCGGATCAATGAACAGAGCAGAGAACCCAGAGACAGATGTGTACAAGTACATTCGACTAATTCATGACAAAGATGTAAAATCAGTCCAGTCCATGTATGAACTGTACATACATGAAGGGAAAAGATCTGAATTTTTTACCCTCTATAAAAATGACTCAAAATGGATCATGTACTTGAGTGTAAAACTTGTAGAAAAAGACAGCAGAAGGGCTGGAGATATAGCTCATAGACAGAGTGCTAGTCTAGTATGCACAGATCTGTGTTTAAGATCCAATATTGGGGCTGGGGAGGTATCTCAGCTGCATAAGCATCTGCCTGGAAAGCACAAGGTCCTAAATTTGATCCCTGGAAACAAAAAAACAAAAACAAAACACCTAAAAACAAAAAAAAAACAAACAAAACACTACCCAGTGCTGCAAAAATTAAGTACTGAAGTCTGAAAGAGAAAACAAACAAGCAGAACATATTCAGGATCTAACGCTACACAATGCTCTTGGATTTGACACCAAAAACATATCTGTAAAAGGAAAAATTGATACTGGACTTCATCAAAACTCTGTGAAAGACCACATGAACACAGGATGAGAAGTACATGCAAACCATACCTCTGATGAAAGACTGGATCTATAAATAAAGACCCCTTGGCTAGATATGGTAATGCATACCTGTAATTTCACACTCTTGGAGGTTGAGGCAGGAGAACTATAAGTTTGAGCCATAGCTGAGCACATGAGTGACTCAAGACTCAATTCAGCAATAAAAATAATAAACAGAAAATGACCAAAGGTCATTCAGAAGCATATATAGCACACAAATACAAATACAAACACACAAATACACCTTCAATACTGCTGTTAATCATGAGGGAAGGGTAAATTAAAACCACAATGATGTAGCACCACATACCACCTGTGGCAAGAACACAAAGAAATTAGATGTGTCATGCTTGCCTAGTTAGAGGGAATATAAGATGGTAGAGCCTCTCTAGGAAACAGTTTAGCAGCTACTTTTGGATGTGTTTTGTTTTGGTTTTTCTGCAGTACTAGGCACTGAACTCGGGCTTGTCCTAGGGCTAAATTCCCACTTGCCATCTCCCTTTTTTGAACTGGGTTTCATAAAGTCATTAAGTTGCCCAAGTGGAGCTCAATCATGATTTCCCTGCCTCAGCCTCACAGTGTGCTGGGATTAAGGAGTGTACCACTGCAGCTAACTCTATTTGGCAGTTTCTTAAAAATCTTAACATACAAGTACAATGTGATCCAGTAATTGTGCTCTTGGGGGTTTTCTCCAGACAAACAAGCACTTACTTTCACAAATGTACACTGCCATTTTTTTTTTCATAAAAGCCAAGCCTAGGAGTAGCACAGATGCCATTCAACAGGTGAATGAACAAATAGATCTTGCTCAGAATGTACTATTTATACACACAACAGCTTGGCTGAATCTCTGGAGAATTATGTATACACCAACTGAAAAGACCAAAATGTTATATACTGTATAATTCTACTGACATAATTTTTTTTTTACTAGGGAATGAATCTGGGGCCTAGCATGTTCTGGTAAGCACTCTACCACTGAGCTGTATTCCCAATCCATAACAATTTTTTATTCAAATTTTAAAAAAGTTGTATTTAGTACAGGGCCAAGAGGGCCACTGCATAGATCTGACTCATAGTGATCCTCCTGTTTTCAGCCTCCCAAGTTCTGGTATTACAGGCGCATGCCACCACACCCAGTCTCAAACTCTGGTCTCTCTGTCTGCCTAAGCAGGCGCTTTAGTCTGGTGAGCTATCTGACCAGCCCTGTTTTAAAAAATTTAAGCTGGGTATAGCAGCATATGTCTGTAATCCCAGAACTCAGGAGGTGGGTGAGGCTGGAGGATTCTTATGAATTTGAGACCAACCTGGGCTACAAAGTGAGTTTAATTTAAGGTCAGCCTGAAAAAATAGGGAAAAAAAAAAGGCTAGTGTCTGACTAAAATACTCACACTGGCTTTTCCCTGTAATTTTCCTGCTTCGATATCCCAGTTCTAGAACTAGATACATACCATTATGTATGGCTCGTATACAATATTTCAAACACAATAAACATTTAGAAACAGTGAACAGTTTAGCAGTTGTAGGGATCAGAAATGGGGTAGAGTTGGGGGTGTGGTACACAGGAGGGTGGGTAAGTCCCAGGGATCACAGTAGTGATAAAACTATTCACTCTGCCACATACATGCAAGCACACTCTCACTCTACTTAAACAGGCAAACCTGTATAAGACTTTTTTTTTTTTTTTTTTGTCTTTTTGAGACAGGGTCTCACTATGCAGTCCAGGTTGGCCTTAAGCTCACTTTGTAGTTCAGGCTCGTCTCAAATTCACAAGAATCCTCCTGCCTCAGCCTCCCAAGTGCTGGGATTACAGGCCTGCATCACCACGCCCGACTATGTATACTATGTATAAGACTTGATTTTGGGATCTAGGGAGATAGCTCAGTGGCTTAAGTGCCTGTCTGACAAGCACAAGGTCCGGAACCACCCACACCCACACCCACATGTTGGCCAAATAGCTCAGCAGATTAAAGTGTCAGCAAGCAGGTGCAGGGGTTGAGAGTTTGATCCCTGGGCCTGCCCCCGGGGCATGCTGAGATGGCAATTGAGACTAGGTGTGGGATTACACCTGTAATCCCAGCTCTTGGGAGGCTCTAAACAGTCGGATCACTATGAGTCCGATCTAGTAGTGAAACCCTGAACTCTGTAGATCCTTCCCTAAAATCCAAAAAAAAAAAAAAAAAAAAAAAAAAAAAAAAAAAAAAAAAAAAAAAAAAAAAAAAAAAAAGTTACAAATATCCTGACTTTTTATTTAGGGAAACTAAGTAAAGTATAAAAAGAACTCCTCTTTCTTCTCTTCTTTCATTTTCCCCACTCCATCTAACTCTGTCTCTATCCCTCTCTTCTCTCTCCTGGCAACTGAACCCAGGCCCTTCACAGTGAGCTATATATCCCTATCCTTCTCCAACTTTACTTTTCCTTTCTTTCTCTCTCTCTCTCCCTCTTTTTTTTTTTTTTTTTCTTGAGACAGGGTCTCACTGTGTAGTTCAGGCTGGACTTGAACTGACTATATAGCACAGGCTGGCCTCAAACTTATGGGATGACTCCTGCCTCAGTGTCCCGGAGGGCTGGGATTACAGACATGCCTACCCCTTCCCCCAAGGTCTTGTTAAATAGCTAAATTGCTATAGCTGGACTTGAATCTGAGATCTTTTTCTTCTTCAGTTTCCCACAGTGCTACAGGCATGCTACACCACATCTGGATCTCTATTTTTTTAAATGTATTTAGTACAGGGC
>PVKA01033708.1:0-24110 GCA_004027165.1 Ctenomys sociabilis
CCTTCTTGGCTGCATCTTTCACGGACTGTTTCACTTTCTCTTCTTCTCTTTGGATATCTCTTATTTGTCTGTTAACAACTCTCATTTCTTTTCTTATCTTCAGTGACCATTCATTGACCAGTTCTTTGGGCGGCTTCTCCTGGGTTTTTCCAAACAGCCCCATGGCGAACTGAACTCATCTTGCCCCTTCCGGCTTTCCATTCCCTGTGCCGAATAACTTCTTTTGTCTCTTATTTTTTCCTGTTATTTTGCACTATATATATTGGGCTTCTCATATAAGAGACACTAGGCAATATTTAAGCTTGTTTGTCTCACTTAATATTATGGAATCAGAGTATACCTATTTTCCTATAAACTATTTTAGTTTATCCTTTGTGACAGAGTGTTACACCATTGTGTATAACACGCTACCTTTTCTTTACCCATTCTCCTCTTGATAGACATACAGACTGTTTCTAAGATTTACAAAGAGTCTCTTCATGCTCTGTAACAGCCCTTACAGCACCCCAAATTTAGAAGTCCATACACCCAACAGGGATGGGAAAGTACTTTGGGGTTTCTGATTAATGAATGAGTCAGGGATACTGATACACATGGTGGTGCCTAACGTGTATTCCCTCTTTTCCCAGATCCCCAAAGATGCTGGTTGGCTCTCAGTACTAGACTTTTTTTTTTTTTTGTATTTTAGGGAAGGGTCTATAAGGTGTTCAGGATTTCACTACTAGATTGGACTCATAGTGATCTGCCTGTTTACAGCCTCCCAAGAGCTAAGATTTCAGGCACACACCACCACGCCCAGTCTCAACTGCCATCTCAGTGTGCCCTGGGGGTGGGACCGGCATGGCAGGCCGGGAATTGAACCCTCAGTATTAGACTTAAAAGGTGCGTTTTTCTATATTCCTTTGCATCCTGGTTTCTTTTCACCATTGAAGATCTCTGTGACCAGGCCTCTCTACTGCTTCAGACTGTGCTACTTCAGGGGTTCAGAGACAGGTGCTTTCACATATCTTGGATGCTTAGAATTTTCTCAAGTTACAGTCTTGCGATATGTAGATGATATTTTGGCATGTGTTCCTTTGGAAATGTCTAGTCAGGGCACCAGAACCCTACTAACTTTTCTGGTAGATCTAGTATATGAGGTCACTAGGTCCAAGGCATAGCCTTGCAGACCTGAAGTAAAATATTTGACTTCCTTTATCACATCCAAGGGAAGCCAAAGGTTAGGGGAAGAGAATTAAATCCATACTCTCTTTCCCACAGTCTGAAACCCTAAAACAACAAAGGAATTACAAGCTTTTGTTGCCTTTGGATAGAAGGATACGGTAAGATAGTGCAGTCTTTTTAATCATCTAATAAAGGAAACCTACACCTAAGTTAGTTGAATGACACTGGAGTGCCCATCTTTGACAGGTGTAGACAAAGGAAGGGGTATAGAAAGGAAGAATCATGATGTGTGTGTATGGACAGTACAGTTGGGATAGATAACGCTGTGCTTCTAACATAATTCTATGAGGGGCAAGATTTGCACTATCGGTGGTTGGACAGGATATTATGTCAGTTTCTAGTACTATGGACAACCACTAGGAAAATAACAAGGTAGAAAGTATTAATTATTGAGTCTTTGAAGTAATTCAGGTATAAAAAATAAGATATACAAACAGCTACACTCTATTTACTGATAAGAGACATACGGTATAATAATGTCTGTAAGTACAATATTGTGTATGCACCTTCTATGATACCAAAACATTCATTGAGGAATTATATTGCATGTGTGCACCACCACTCACAGCAGTACTAGGGATTAAACCCATGGTCTTTGCATGGAGCTACATCCCCAACTGTCTTCTTTCTTATTTACACTTCTGTTTTGGAGACAAGGCCTTCTTCTAGTTGCCCAGGCTGAGCACAAACTTGTAATCCTCCTGCCTCAGCCTCCAAGAGTGCTGGGATTACATTTGTGTGCCACCATGCCTTACGCCAATGTTTCATTTTTAGCAAGACCTTATTTAAGTCAAAGCTCAAGCATTTTGGCTCAGACTGTAATTAAGCAAGGGAGAATTGTAACAAGCTTAATTAATAAACACAGAACAGATACTTCACAGAATCTGAAAATCTCTAGCTCATTCAGTGCGTCCTGTGAGTTTGTGGGTCTGGCCGTGTCACAGGACATCAGTGCCCTCGGTCTTGGTGGGAGGCTGTGTCTGTGCAGCCCAGAGGGGCCTATGGAGCACAGCAGGAGTATAGGTCGCCATAGCCCGGCCCATGCATCCTGGATCCTCAGCAACTCCACTTAGTCTTTAGACTGACTTGTCTGGCCAGCCTATACACCTCCTCATTGCCCACGAATCCTGAGTGGCTGGGAATGAGCATCCACTGGATGTCCATGCCCTGAATGAGCCTCTCCAGCTGTATGGAGTCCTCCTTGTTGGTCCCTCTTTCCCTGTGCTCAGTCTCCACCTGTTCTTCCAGCCCAGCACCCAGCTGGTGATCCTGTTGATGGTGAACATGCTGTCTGTGTACAGCACCAGCTTGCTAACGTCTTGCACCTTGGCTTGTTCTGTGGCTTTGCATGTTGCATGAATTTCTGTTCTCTGGTTGTCCTTTTGCCCAGGAAGTCTAATGCCTACATTTAGAGGGCTTTCTGGCCCCCAGTAAATGCTGATTCCTATTTGGGACCTCCTCCACCCATTACTGGAGCTGCAGCCATCAGTGTAGACAATGACAGTCTCCCATGTGAGAAAACATGTCCTTGCTAATGAGATGGGCTAGCTCTGTGTTCTGTCTTGTGAGCTAGACAATCAGCTCTGTGCTTGCATCTTCATTGTCGTCCAGAGGCTCCTGGGGCCACTTTTCAGCTTTCACCTGTGATTTCTCTGCATCTTTCTGCCCTTCTGAGCCACTTGGGCTTGAAGACTTCCTGGCAAAGGCCCAGGCCTCTTCCTTGGTGGCAAATTTCTTAAGTGTGGTGGCAGGAAACTTGTCCACCTGTGCTCTGCACTCATTCTAAGTTGAGAAAACTCTAATGTACAGCCTCTCCACACCAATAGAACCTACAGCAACTGTGGCTGTGATGCGCAGTGCCCAGACAGACTCTATAGGCCAGAGGCGGTACCCAGAGCATTGTTCACTTTCGTGCAGGGTGCCATATTTTTCTCTTTCAGGTTCCTACAATAGGGATTTTTTTTTTTAAATACAAGGTCTTGCTATGTATCTCAGGCTGATCTTTAACTTATGATGTATTCCAGGCTAACCTGGAACTCATGGCAATCCTCCTGGCCTAGCCTCCTGAGTGTTGGGATTACAGGTATACTACCACACCTGCCCTTTTTTCCTTCCTTTGGGATTATTTGGGAAGCACCATATACTGTGATTCTATCAACTCCCTTGGCTGTCACTGTAACTGGCTTAAGATTCCTGGATACATCACTCCTGACTCAAGGCCTGAGATCCTGGGACATTTCAATCTTATGATCTACCAACTGAGTACTCTTGTGAGACAATGGAAGTTTAACAGCTTTTTTTTTTTTCTCCTAGCAGCTCTTATTCAAAAGAAAAAGTATACCTCCATATAAGTAGTTGGCATGCTGCATCTTCCTATTTTCATGATTACATTTACCCAATTGGGAGAGTAAAATTCTTTTTTGAGTCCAACAATATACTGAATTGGTGCAACAATAAACATGCTGGATCTATGAGTTACTTCACTTTTCCAGCACCTCAGGGCTCTGCTAGTGGGTATTCCCCTCCAGGGCAATGACTGGAACAAGGTATAGAATTTAATTAATGAAATGCAGAAGGTTTCTTGTGTTGTGTGTATGTATATTTCTGACTTTTGATCAGTGTCTCTATAGTCCTTCAAGATCCTTTGCCAGAAGATCAATACTACACATCAAGCCCTGAAGTTTTCTGGAAGACTTCCCTAATGGGAAGCCATTAGTGGCTCATACTGGTAAAGGAAATACAGAGACTTCAGATAGAGAATAGCAAAAGAAACCCTGGGTACCACACTGGGGAAGGGGGAATTTCACTTTGGCATAAGTGGGTGGAAAGAGAAACTCAGTAAACTCCTTTAACATAGAACCCAAGACCTTGTAGACATGCAGCCTAATTTGATAAAGGACCTGCACTCTGAATGGTAGGCTAACTTTACAGAAGGAGTTCACTGTATCTCTCAGTTCTCAGGCAGCGATAGTATCAGAATTACTTTCAAATAATAAACCCACTATCAACAAGTACCTGTCATCTGATAGGAGTGACAACTCCCATTATAGGAGTAATTATAGAAGGCTACATATAGTAAGACATACTGTCTGTACTACAACTTCCTGAATTATCAGGGCATACCCATTCTTGTGACAGCTACAGAACCTGTGCGTTCAGTCTCATACTGTATATCCTGTGCTCAAACTCACTAATCATAGCAAAGAAATTATGAGAATAATACTATAATGTTCAGTTGTAAATAAAATCAATAAACATACCTCAAGATACATAGGAACAGAGCCTTATTGCAATAGTCATAACACAAAAAAGCAAAAGCAACAAGCATGCAAATCTCAATGCAGAAGCACAAGAAATATAAACAAATAAGATAATATGCCATCTCCAAATGTCCATAACTTAAGAGTAACAAGGTGCAAAAATGTTGATGTAGATGCAATGCTAGATAAAAAATTCA
This sequence comes from Ctenomys sociabilis, assembly GCA_004027165.1. NCBI lineage: Eukaryota > Metazoa > Chordata > Mammalia > Rodentia > Ctenomyidae > Ctenomys > Ctenomys sociabilis. The sequence continues at coordinate 4,682 of PVKA01033708.1, forward strand.
AAAGAGTGGTACTGAAAATAATCAATTGGGGCTGGTGAGATAGTTCAGCAGACTAAAATGCCTGCTTAGGCAAGCACAAGGACCGCAATTTGATCCCTGGCACTGCATGCTGTGCCAGCCCTGGCCCTAGGGTGGGCTGAACTGGCCACAGTTTGGAGAATAGTGGCATATGCTTGTAATCCCAGTGCTGGGGAGGCTGAAAACAGGAGGATCACCATGAGTCTGAATTGCATAGTGAGACCCTGCAACAACCAAATACATTAAAAAAAGGAAAAAAAAAAAAAAAAAAAAAAAAAAAAAAAAAAAAAAAAAAAAAAAAAAAAAAAAAAAAAAAAAAAAAAAAAAAAAAAAAAAAAAAAAAAAAAAAAAAAAAAAAAAAAAAAAAAAAAAAAAAGAGAAAATGACCAATTAATTAAAAAGGATACAAGTACGTACTTGAGTGAATTAAAGAAAACTGAAAGATACAAATGATGAATTAATCAAGGATCTAGAGTTGTTGGAAAAGAGCCAAATAGAAGTCTTAGAGCTGAAAAGCTCAAATCAGTTAAAAAAATGTTTAAAATCTCAACAACAGTTGGATATGGTGGCAAATACCTGTAATTCTAGCACTAAGAGGATCACAAGTTTGAGGTCAGCCTGGACTACATACTGAGACCTTGACTGGAAAAGAAAAGAAAAGAAAGAAAAAAAGAAAGGTAAAGAGAAAACAAAAGAAAATGCCCTCAATAGACTGGGCATGGTGGTATGCACCTGTAATCTCAGCGCTTGGGAGGCTGAAAACAGGAGGATCACTATGAGTCTGATCCATGTAGTGAGACCCTGTCGACCTCATACTAAATACATAAAAAATAAAATAAAGTACCCTCAATAACAGACATACGTGACTAAAAGAAAGAATTTTGGAGTTTGAAGACAAGTAGATTCAAGTATCACATGCAACTAGAATTGAAACAGAAAAAAAGACCAGTTTGTCACTTCAAGATGTCTTGAATACCATAAAACATTCAAACATTCACATGATTGGCATAGCTGAGAAAGAAGAAATAAAGGTTAAGAACATTAAAAACTTGTTTAAAGAAATAGAAAATTCCCCAAACTTAGGAAAGATATGGATATCCATCTAGTAGAAGCCTTTAGAACCTCAAGGAAATACAAGGAGAGAGTGTCTCAATTACATGTTATAATCAAACTGCCAAAGGAACAGGACAAGGAAAGGATATTCAGATATGAAAAAGAGATGCCTCAATTCATATTTGAAGGTTAATCCATCGGGGTTAAAAGCAGATTTCATAGAAGGCAGGAAAGCATACAATGATGTTTTTCAGCTCTTAAAGGAAATAATTGCCAACTGATATTATAACTGGCAATTCTGTTCTTCAGAATTGAAGTAGGAACAAAAATTTTCAAGATAAGCATAAACTAAAGCAGTTCATGATCAGTAGTCCTGCATTACAAAAGATGAGCAAAGGAATCTTACATGTACAAGAGGAACAATAACTAGCACGTGAAAGCTCAGCAATGCATAAATCCCACTAGAAAAATAGATAAGCAAAAATAAGACCCAGAAATTTAATGCCTACAAGAAACTCAAAACTTAAAACTTTGCCTTTTAACAAAAATACACACAGATTGAAATTGAAAAGATAAAAAACAAGATTTCAAGCAAATGGAATGCAAAAGCTAGCTAGAGTAGCTATACTTTGATGAAATAGACTTTATGACCAAAACAGTACGAGTCAAAGAAGGGCACTATGTTATGATTAAGAGATCAGTTCATCAAGAAGATATAACAGCCGGGCATGGTGGCGCATGCCTGTAATCCCAGCACTCGGGAGGCGGAGGCAGGAGGATTGTTGTGAGTTCGAGACCAGCCTGAGCTACAAAGTGAGCTTAAGGCCAGCCTGAACTGCATAGTGAGACCCTGTCTCAAAAAGACAAAAAAACAAACAAACAAACAAAGAAGATATAACAAATATAAGTCTACACACAATCAAGAGGGAGATTTGCAGTTTTATAGAAAAAAACACTACTAGCATGAAAAGGGGAGGTAGGCCTGAACAAATGGTAGGAACTTGATAACCCCTTGATACTAATAGATCATCCAAAACAATACATAAATTTGTTGAATTACACTATAGCTCAAGTGGAGTTAACTAGGAGTAAAATCAGTAATGTTAATGATATCTATAATGAAAATTATAAAATATTGAAAGAAATTGGAGACATTAAAAGGTACAAAGAATCTGGGGAAGGTAGTAATGCCTGTAATCCCAGCACTCTTGGAGGCCGAGGCAGGTAGATCACAAATTCATGCACAGCCTTGGGCAACTTAGGACTTTAGTTACATCACATTTAAAACAAACAAAAAGGCTGGAATATAGTTAACTGCTAATGCTCTGGATTCAGTTCCCAGTAATAAAAAAAAAGAAAAAAGTAGAGGAAAAGATCTCTCACACTCATCAATTGGAAGAATTAATATTGTTAATATGTCCTTACTGCTCAAAACAATCTACAATCTCCACCTAATCTCCAGTGATATTTTCTGTAGACATAGAAAAAACAATCCTAAAGTTTATGTGGAAGCATAAAAGATCCTGCATAGCAAAACCATTCTTACATAAAATGAACAAATCTGAAAGCATTAAAATACCTGATATCAATACATATTACAGAGAACAAGAATTAAAAAAAATAACAAAAACCTCCCAAGTAATCCAGTTAAAATACAGGTAAACCATCTGAATAGCACTACTCAAAAGAATACAAATAGTCAATTAGTATATGAAAAAAATCAATATCATTAGGCATCAGGGAAATGTAGGTCAAAACTGCAAGAAAATCCATCCAGTTAGAGTGGCTATTCCCAGACAAAAATAACATGCTAACAAAGATATAGAGAAAAACACACTCTTAATATTATCTTTAGGAATATAAATTAGTAAAGCCACTATGGGATATAGTATTTGGATTCCTTGAACTACTAAGAAAAATAAAATCCAGTCATTTGCAATAAAACAGATAAAACTATACCATCATGTTAAGCAAAGTAAGTCTGACACACAAAGACAAACATTGCATGTTTTCCTTCATATGTGGAAACCAAAACACAAGTTAACCAGAAAGTAGAAGAGGGATTATTAGGAAGGAGGCGGAGGAGCTAAGGAAACAGAAGGTAGAAGAGTGGATGGACGTGATCAGTCATGTATAGAAATATTACAAGTGAATCCTACTTAGCTGTACAATAGGTTCATAAAAGGAGGACTATGAAAGTACATTATGTATTTGAGGCACAGCACAATTCAAAACTGCTCTATCATTTGGAAATTGAGGCTGCAATGAGCAGATGGGGGCCAGATTGTGAAGCAGTTTGCATGTCACGCCTTATTCTTTATTCAACAATTCTTTATTGAGGGTCCTCTGTGTGCCAGGCACTGGGGATAGAACAGTGAGAAAGGAAGTGTTCCTGCTCTCCAGGAGCTACAGGCATTAACAAGTTGGTGGAGTGAAGTAATTTAAGTGTGAGCCTGGTGGGAAGCTACCCTATTGGAAGTAAAGGGGGCATGAGATCGAAGGAAGAAGTCTAGACAGAAGATGATGGCTTTATTTCCAAGGAAGAGTTGCTATACCCTGGGCCCCAGGATTCCAGCAGAGCAGACGTAATAGGCAAGTGCTTGCTGAGAAAAGGCTGAGGAGACTGGGCCTAGCAAGGAGGTAAGCCAGAACCCTTGAGCCTCTTCTCTCCTTGTTTAGCCCAGTGATAATGGTTATGATGGTGTACCTCGTCTGTCGTGTCTTGTGGGTTTTTGGAAATGGAGAATCTTTCTGCCTGCTTTGCTCCCGTAGTACAAAACATCACATCAGAATTTCTCCTACACACAGGTGTACCAGGAAGCTCTTCTGTGTTCAGTCACGTGACAGTTTATCATAACTGACTTGTTGGAAATGCTCCTGTGGCAAAATTATTCTTTTAACCTTTTATTAAAACAGATCTGTTGAGGAAATTCAATAAAGTATTCCATATAGGTGTTGTGAAAAGAATTATTAAATAAGATAATATTTCATCCTTGAATTAAAATAGTGTATATAGTTTGAAATATGTAGGGCCTTTTAGTTTTTGTGTCCTTCATTGTTTTGTAATAGATATAGACATAAAAGCAAAATAGCAACTGCCACTTTAATAAGTGATTTTTTAAAATGTCCTTCCTTCTCTCTCTTGGTATTTGGTTTAAAACTGTTTTTATTTTGTTTTGCTTTTTTATAACGTGCAACAAAAGAGTTTATTCCCTTGACAATATATTTAATAACAGACAATTTAGGAGACACTATCAATACCTTCCAAACACAATTTTTCAGTTTCTTCTAAGTAAGTGTTGAGAACATTTTGTTACATTATATTTTTTATCCCCGTTTATCGCTCCCAAGACAGTTATATATGTACACTGCATGCTGCAGTTTTTCTACCAAGCCTCCATGGCTATTTTTTTTTTTCTTCTGGCTTATAACAGTCATGAGCCAAAAAATACTTAGTGAATGTTTAATGCGACAGAACACCTGCTGCCACACAAAGACAAGAGGACTGACTTCATTTTTAGGGACTGTTAATCTCAGTGAAAAGACAGAATGCCACCATAGATTAAGAACAGTTAGCAGCATGTTTTAAGCACTGTAATAAAATTTGGCATATGTATTTAATTGCTTCCAAGTATACCCAAGTCTTGGCCTTGTATGCCTATTTGTCATGTGTAAAACAAACAAACATGTTCCCAAAGAGAAGTCCTAGTTGACATTTCCCAACTTCACCAGTTGCCCTCCCTCTCACTGGGTCTTGTCCTCCTTCACTGTCTGGGAGCTATTTCTTCAGCTATGAATATTGACATTTATTGAATAAAGGAAAGTTTTTTTAAATATTACTAAGAGCCTTTATTCATTTGTTCTTGACTCCAAGTTTATACCTCTTTTTGTTTTTCACTCCCGAAGTCCATACTCTTATCCCAGAATTTCTGTTTGCACTCCCAATGAATATCCATCTGCCTGCTAGAGTCCTCTGCTGGAATGTCTGATAAACACCTGGCATTTCACCTAGCCATATGAACGTCTCTCTCCAAGCCTACCCCTCCTGCAGATTTCACTGCTTTAGGTAGTGGCAACACCATTCTTCTAGCTGCGCAGGCCCAAAATCTTGTAGCTGCCCTTGATTTATCATATTTTATTTTACTTTTTGTATTTCATGCCCATTTGGCCAAAAGATTCCTTTGCTTTCCTAGAACCTGATCATTTCCTGCCACCTTTCACTATGTCCTGGTCCAAGCATCCAAGATTTTAACTGTCTGATCATTGGAGTTCTCACGTGTGTCTCTTCTTCCATTTTTACTTCTTTAAGGTGTGTTTCCAACATGGCAGCAAGAGCATTTGAGAATTCAAGCCACAAGCCACCTGTTTTGTGCCAAGCCCAGCAGTGACTCCTCAAGTATTTCAGAATCATAGCTGAACATTTCTCTGACCTATCCTTATACCTCTTCATGCCTTTTTACTCTCTCTAACCCTACTGCCCTCCTTAGTTTCTTAAAGCCATAAGGCCTTTATACTAGCTGTGCTCTCATTGTATTAACTGAATGGAATATTCTTCTCTAGGATTTCTGAATGGTTATCTTCCTCACTGACTTCAAGATTTTGCTCAAACAAAGTCTTTTATCTTCTGTAAGGAAATTTTTTTCTCTTGTTAAAATTTGACCTCCTTGCCTTCCCACCTTTCTCTATAGTGATCTTCCCATCCCTATTCCTTGTAGCACCTCTTTCCTGCTAGCATACTGGATTCCATAATTTTTTTTAATTGATAGGTTGGTTTTATGCTTATTATTTGTTTTTATTTCTCCCATTCCAGAATGTAAATGCTACCAGGAAGTGATTTTTTTTTTATCTATTTTGTTTTTTGATTTGTTTCTAGAACCCATAAAGGCACCTAGAACATACTAAAACATTTATTTATTTCTTTTTACTTCTAATAAGTACAATATTTATTAAACATATCTTCAGTTGTTTTGTTACAGAGTGTGCAACAAATTACAATATTCTGCAGCCACAAATTATATGCAGAGTTTGAAGAAACTATTGATCAGATAGTGTAATCTTTCCATTTGTAACACTACAAGGAAGAACTAACAAATCAGGTCTTACATATAACATCTCACTAAACTTTATGCATGGAAAGTGACAGACACTGGTTGTGCTGTTTGATGCACATTGGTTGAACTTCATCTTCAGTGTATGTGCTGCCAAAGCGAGCACATGAACTTCATCTTCAGAAGACTAAACCTGACATCTGCACATGCCAATATAAACGTCAAAACAAAATGTGTTCTAACCAACCACTGGAAACAGTCTGGTATCAGGAAAGCAGCAAGGATTACACACACTATTTGATAAACCAGCACACAAAGTTTTAACACAGTTCTGAAAATGAAGTTAGCTGTCTTGAGTCAAGGGAATAAAAAAAAAGTCAGTATTGGCCATTGACAATCTCTGACCTTTTGTGGAGATGGTCAGAATCTGTTGCAGTGCAGCTACATACAGTACAATTCAGGCAATTTTGTTTTTTTCACTTGGGTTCAGATTGCAAATTCATTGCTGTGAGAAAAAGACCGAGGCAAATTTTAGCAGTAGCCTCCACCTGACTGCTTGACCAGAGTGCTCTGAATTTTAGCATTGGACTTCTCTGTGCCACCAGCTGTTGCTCCAGGGCCCATTCGTTTTTTTAATCTCAGCTGCCATTGTCATGAAAGACTGTTCTACATTTGTTGCATTCTTAGCACTGGTTTCCAAAAATGGAATTCCAAGGGAATCAGCAAATTCCTTTGCTGTTGTGTAGTCTGCTACTTTCTTTGTAGTCAGATCACATTTGTTCCCTACCAATAACTTGTTGGCATTTTCATTGGCATAATGATCTATTTCCTGAAGCCACTGTTTGACATTATTGAAGGACTCCTGATCTGTCACATCATGCACAACTATGACGCCATGAGCTCCTCTGTAATAACTGGAGGTGATTGTCCGAAATCTTTCTTGGCCTGCTGTGTCCCAAATTTGTAGCTTGACTGTTTTCCCATCTAACTCTATAGTTCTCATTTTGAAATCCACACCAGTTGTGCTGATGTAGCTTTCTGTATATGTATCATCTGCAAATCTAAGAAGGAGGCAAGATTTTCCAACCTCAGGGTCACCACTCAGAAGTAACTTGAATAAATAATCATATTCAGACATGTCACTGAAGCTGCTGCTGCCGCCACCTCTGCCCTTGCTGCCACAGCCACCTCTCCAATTCTCCATGCCACGGGCAGTTGAAAGAAAAGAATGAGATAGGCTGTTCTAGGAGAGCAGACGTCTTTCCCTATGCATACTAGAAGATTTAAAAATATTAACTAAGTAAAGAAGATGAAATATTTATGAAATAGTTACTAGAAATCAGGCATCATTCTAAATTTTAGGAGTATAGTCATAAACTAGATTGCCTTTGTCTTCTTGGTGCTGAGGTTGCTATTGAGAATGAACTGTAGATTCAGCATACGCTCACTGTATGAGTGAGACCTCCTGGGGCTCAGGCCTGGTATGGAACCCTGCAGCAGAACATCCTGCAAAGAGGCTACAGGTAAGACCCACCCAGCTGACCGAGGAGCAGAGCATCTTGCCATAGTGGTACAGAGGGTTCACCTCCACGGACTGCAGCAGGGAGAAGCAAAGCACAGCAGCCAGACCCAAGCCACACCCACCTGGACAAGTTTGAACTTGATAGATTGGCACCTGGTGCTAAGGAAATGACTCTAAGCTCAATATCAAAGGTCAGAAGACAGTGCTATAAAAAATGACAAAGAGAAAGAGCAAATTGCATTCTCAGGCCATGAGCCCACCCAGAACAAATGCAAAAGACACTAGCATAGAGGAAATTGTAAATCACACGCATGAAATATCTGAAATAATAGTGTTGGAACTAAAGAAACAACTGCAGAAAGGTATAGAAGAAATCAGATCAGAAATAATTTCTGAAGTAAAAAAAGAAATGATAACTACAATGAAAGAAGTACTAAGTGCTTCTAAAGAAGATACTGATAAAAAAAAAATAGAGGAGAGGGGCTGGAGAGAGAGCTTGGTGGCCTAAGTGCTTGCCTGGCAAACGCAAGGACCCAGGTTTGATCCCTGATACCATATGCCATACCAGCCCCATGACATGCTGGCCATCAAACCCAGGCATGGTGGTACACACTTGTAATCCCAGTGCTGGGGAGGTTGAGTCAGGAGGATCCCTGAATCCAAGCTACATAGCAAGACCCTATACTAAATAAATAAAAAAATAGAGATGAATATAAAAATGATGGATTCTTTGAAAGAGCAATGTAAGTAAGAAATAGAATGCATGAAGCAGATTCAAAGTGATATACAGGAAATTAAAACCTCAATTACAAGTTGGCAAAACCATTTGAATGAAAGGGAAAATAGACTTACTTTTTTTTTTTTCTCTAGTCAAGGGAGGGAAACTTTATTCAGATCCCGAGGCTGCAGGCGTTGGGCAGGTGGGGCCCTTCTGGATGAGGAGTTGGCTGAGCTTTACTTGACCTTCTTCTTGGGGCGCAGGTTGTTGGTGTGGCCACACTTCTTGCGACAGCTGACAGCACGGGAGTGCAGGCTGGCATAGCACTTGCGGCAGATCATCTTGTCACAGTTGTACTTCTGGGCGAGCTGGCGCAGGGATGGCTCGATGATCCCACCTCGCAGGCGAAGCACCAGGCGCAGGCTGGACTCTTTTTGGATGTTGTAGTCAGAGAGAGTCCGACCATCCTCCAGTTGTTTGCCGGCAAATATCAGACGCTGCTGGTCAGGCGGAATGCCCTCCTTGTCTTGGATTTTGGCTTTGACATTCTCGATGGTGTCACTGGGCTCGACTTCGAGGGTGATGGTCTTGCTAGTCAGGGTCTTCACAAAGATCTGCATCTCTGTGTCTGTGGCGCGAAACAGCCCGACCTCCACCGAAAATAGACTTTCAAACCTTAAAGACATCATTATAGCTAGTGAAAAGTAAGCAAAGATCTCTTAAAAATAACTAGGATGCATGAAAAAGATAATTCAACACCTGCAAGATGGTGCAAAGATGAACAACGCAAGACTAATAGGCATCAATGAGAAAGGAATCAATACAAATGATATAAAAAGAATATGGACAAAATAACAGAAAACTTCCCAAATATGGGGAACCAATCTGACATTCAGGTAACTGAAACATATAAAACTCCAAATAACATCAATCCAGCTAAAAACACATCCAGATATATAATAATCAAGATCCCACAAATTCAGCACAGGAATAGTATACTAAAAACCACTAGAGAAAAGAAACAGATAACATTGAAAGAAAAAGCCATCAGAATAATGGCATATTTCTCTTCACAAATCATCATCAAGAAGAACATGGAGCAAAGTACAAGTCTTTTTTTTTTTTGTTTCTAAACTCTTACAGAAAATTTATTAAAAATGTACAAAATGGGTACAAAACATTCAGTGGATTACATTTACCACTCTTTTTTTCAGGGTGCCACTACTAGATCTGACTTACAGTGATCCTCCTGTTTATAACTTCCCAAGAGCTGGGATTATAGATGTGCTCCAACATGCCCAGTCTAATCTGCCATCTCAGGGCACCCAGGGGGTGGGGCTGGCAGAGCAGGCCAGATGTCAAACTCCTGGCCTCTGCACTTGCTTGCAGGCTCTTTAATCCACTAAGATTTAATGCACTTTGGCCATATTTAAATATTGGAATTCATAGAGTGAAAACAGAATATCTCTCCTGCAGTCTAGCAGTCCCAATTAATGGTTCAATTATGGGATTATTATTGATAATCTTGGTGTTAAACTGTGCTTTTTGTTCATCATTATTTCATTGTTAGAATTCTGGTAAGTTTTATCAAAATAACTCAAAATTTTAAGTGTATATTTTAAGTATATCTCCCTCATGTACATGTTTTATTTACTTTTTATTTTACTGAGCAATAAATACTAATGAGGCAGTTTCAAAACCAATTAATAGGACAGTTTCAATAATAATACATTGCATATTGTTATCTTTGTAGTGGTTATTCATAAGTACTACAAGTCTTTCATTAAAACAAATTCCAACCCAGACTGGTATGCCCTGCAAAACTCTCTTTTAAGTATAATGGAGAAGTAAAATACTTCCATGACAAAGAATAACTAAAGAATTTCATGATGACAAAGCCCACCCTACACAGACTACTAAAAGGTATTCTAGAGAGGGATAAAAATGACCACAACTCCATGAATGAGAATGGAGAAAATCCACTGAATAGGGCAAACAATTAAAATCAGGAGAAAAAGGTATACAGCAGCAAAATATTTCCATAAGCATACTCTACAGATGGACTTGTCCTGCACTCTATGGATCATGAGTCCACCTGGGTCTACAGGATGGCTATCAAGGATATAGTAGTGGCTCAGTCCCACAAGTGACACCTGGCCACCAGTAGGTGCTATGGACATTGTACATGTCCACAACACACTAGAACTTTGTGGGATATCCTATCCAAACTGTTAGAAGTGCTGCTCATTTATTTGTCATTCAGTGTTTATCTTATGTTTCATTCTTAGTACTTCTTTGCTATCATGAAAACTTTTTCTTAGTTCAGTTGTTTTGAAACATTGATTTATACTGTATCTTTTACTTACAATCTACTTAAGTCATGGTATGATATTTTCTCCAAGTATTAGAAACTTTAAAAAGTGTATTTCCATTGACTTTATATTACTTCTTCCTTATTTTGCATACACACACACACACACACACACACACACATATATATATATGAAAAAAAATGAGTACAACCCAATATAATTTTGATACTGCTTTGTAGAAGTCTTTAATGACCTTTTAAATGGGTTCATCTAATGTATACATAGTCCTATGTCACTATCATTTTGAGAGCTCTTTATTCTTTATCCAAGACCACATAGCAACTTCTCTTGCCTTCAGAATTATCTCTTGGTTATTTCCTATATGCTACATCTGGAGATATTAGACTATGTTGAACTTGAATTACTGGAAAATAATTTACTTTGTTTTCAAAGGCATGATTGTTTAGTATAAAATTCAAAGAGAACAGATTTTTTTTGTTCCTTTAGTCCTTTAATTAGTCTAGTTTCTTACACACTTCATCTTTTGTTTTCCTCTTTCTAATGTGGAATAATATGCTATTTAATTTTGTTCTTCCACAGCTAATATGTTTATGCATATGCTTTAATGATTTTTTTCTTTACAATAAGTTTTGGATAATTTCATTTTTGTGTGTCTTGGTATGACTTTATTCAAATTTCTTGTGCAAAAGGTTCATTTTTCTTGGAAATATGGTATTATAAGTTGAACTAAATTTAGAAATTTTAAATCTTTAAATATTTATTGCCCACCCCTTTCTACTTGGAGAATTCTAATTATATGAATTAGTTTCTTGATTTTGGCATAGAGTGAACTACTATATGAGTGATCTGTAGATTCCTTCTTCATTTTTATCTTGAACAATTTTTATTGTTATATTCATTTAAGTTTGTAAATATTTATGATGTACAATCTATTATTAATCTCATGCTATGTATTCATTTCAGAAATATTTCTCTAAAGTTCACTGTCTGCATCTTATATTTTCACATTTCAATATTTGTCTATAATTTTTAATATGCTATGTAATTATTGATTTTCAATAAAGTTAATGGAAATAAATAAAAAATATTTTTAGATAATTAAAAAAAGATAAATGTAGTGTAGATCGTAGCATGACAGGCTAATAAAGCAGCTACACAAGCTAAAGATAAAGGAGAACACCCAGGATTAGCCATAAGCAAAAAACAGAGTGGCTTACAGAAGGCATGGCTTATAGAAAAGCAAAAGCTAAACAGTATATCACAGTGTACAGAAATACAAGAATTACAGAAAAAGTGAGCACAGAAGAAACAATATGCAGCAGAAGGAGAAAGAAAATTTATATAAATAGCATATAACAAAACTCCAAATACCAGTGGCTCAACTGCACAATGCAGTTTTTTTTGTTTTTCACATAAAAGGAATTCAGAGGAGGGAGCCAGGTCTGGGATGGAATCCAGGATTCTACTAGCGACCCTGCTTCCTCTCTCTGTGTGCCACCATTTTCAATGCATGCCTTCTGTCTATGAAATCACTTCCCAGAGGAAGACAAAGGGACAGGCCAAGATGTATACATTCTAGCTATGGAATCTTCCAGAAAGTGACATGACAATTCTCACTGAGTAGACCTTGTTTGTATGACTAAGTTGGCTATAAAAGAGTCTGTGACAATTGGACTTTTCAATTGAGGTATTGCAACTAATATATATATTAATTGATATTTAACATATATTAATATTTTATATATATTAATATATATTTCATCAGAGGAGGAGCCAAGATTAAAATAGTGTAAATGAGCTAGACCAAACCCCTGGCTCAGTCACACTGAGAGACGGATTGGTAGTTAAAATTATACTGTCTGTATAATATGGCATCAATAGTTCTTTATATTTAACTATCTGTTTAATAAGTTTGCTGATAACTTCATCCTTGGTGTAATTGTATTTTCAATCCCTTTTCTATTCTAAGTATGAGAGCACCAGTGATGTATTATGTGAAATAGCAATACCCATGTTTTGTTTCCTGACTGATAGGAAATACTGTAAGTGTTTGTGGTGATTAATGGGGAGGCAGATTTAGTAGTTAACAAAATTGATGTCCCTGAAAGGGATGGATAGAATTTCAAATTGAAAAGTACCTTGGTAGTCATCTGATTAATGCTTCTGATAAGAAACATTGTCTTTCTATCCTTTGAATAAAGGAAGTACAGGAAATTATATTTTGCTGTATCTTTAAAACTAAATTTTGAGAATATTTGCAAAGGCATTCAGGCTCTAACATTCATTAATACTGGCATTTCAAAAAATAAATAAAGGTATAATGAAAAAGTGTAGTAAATCTTTTCCCACACTAGGGTGTCAGATCTTTAAACCTTCAAACAGCCTCTACCCAGACCAAACAGTCTTACCAGCCTTTTGTATGAAGAGTTGTATAATGATGTTGAGTCATGTAAAAATGAATGCTTCCTTCTTATGGTTAACAATAGAACTTTGATTAGCAGATATTAAAAGGAAGAGAAGCTCAAGCGAGAGAATCACCAGGAATGCAGACAGCTGTTCTCTGTCTCTCATACTCCTCTATGACTTCTGAAAAGAAAACATAGTAAGATATACATAACACAATGTTTGTCATTTTAACCATTTAAAAATGTACAGGTCAGTGATACTAAGGACTTTACATCATATAACCAGCATCAGTACCCATTTTCAGAACTTATTTGCCATTCCAAACAAACTACACATTAGTTGGTAGCTCCATTTTGCTCTCCCCCATAAGTTCCATGGTAGCTGTCACTTTTTTTTCTCTCTATAAATTTGATTATTTTAGGTACTTCATATAAGTGGAATCCTACAATATTTGTCATTGTTTTTCCTGGCTTCTTTAACTTAGGATAATACGCTCATGGACCATTTATGTCATAGCATGTCTCAGAAATCTCTTACTTTTCAAGACGAAATAATAAACCATTGTATGGATATACCACATTTTGTTTATTTGATCATTCATTGATGGACACATGGTTGTTTCCACTTTTTGACATTGTGAATAGTAATACTGATATTAACATTTATATATGAGGATCTATTTGAGTTCCAAGTTTTAATTTTTTTTGTCCCCCCCCCTTTTTTTTTTGTATTTTAAGAAAGGGTCTACAGGGTATTCACGGTCTCACTACTAGATCGGACTCATAGTGATCTACCTGTTTACAGCCTCCCAAGAAGTGGGATTATAGGTGCATGCCCCCATGCCCAGTCTCAGTTGCTGTCTCAGTGTGCCCTTGGGGTGGGTGGCATGGCAAGCCCGGGGATCGCATCCCTCACCCCTGCATCTGCTTGTGGGTGTTTTAATCCACTGAGCTATTTGGCTGGCCCTTTTTCTGTCCTTGTCTTTTTATGACTTACTATAATTTATTATGGTTGTTATATAAATGCCCAGCTGTCTTAAATATCCTAAAGGATTCTAACCTCTTTAGAGCAAGGCCAATGGTCAAGTTTTTACACTTACACACTCATTATTTGTTCATCTAGTAATTATATAGAATACTGCTAAGTAGTAGGCATCATGTTAGACTTGAGAAATAGGGTTTAATAATGAACATGACCTCTATGCCTTTGTGGCATATGCATAGTAAGGGATTTTTAAAGTTTTAAAAATTGTATTAATACTTGTTTGCAGTACATAATGATTACATTTGTCTTGGGAAGTTAGTACATATATATAATGCATCTTAATTTTCCATTTCTTATTCCCTTGCAATTTGCAAAAGATCTTTCTCTAGTGAGGGACATTTTCATCTGTCATTGTATCTAGTATAAGACTTGTTGGTTGCCTTTGGGTATCCTGAAAGTGTCATCAGTTTTTAAACACTAGTAAAAATGTTTTGAACAAATGTAACTTTTGTGTAGTTATAAATTGTGCTTTTTTCATTATTGTATTTGGTACAGATAAGATGATGCTTATCACCCAGTCTGGGCTTAATAGTTTGTTTGTTTTTTCTTTCTTTCTTTCTTTCTTTCTTTCTTTCTTTCTTTCTTTCTTTCTTTCTTTCTTTCTTTCTTTCTTTCTTTCTTTCTTTCTTTCTTTCTTTCTTTCGGTGGAACTATGGATTGAATTTAGGCCTTTGCACTTGCCAGGGAAGTACTTATTCTACTGAGCCATCTCCTCAGCCCCAGTTTTTTTCTTTTTCTTTTATAAAACTCTAATTTTATTCAGAGTGTTAAAACGTTTCATTCTCTCCTACATTTTTTTTTTTTTTTTTTTTTCAAAACCGGAGATTGAACTCAGGCCCTTGAGCTTGCCAGGGAAGCGCTTATTCTATTAAGCCATCTCCCCAGCCCCCTTCCAAAATATTTTACAACTAAAAAAATTAAGGGCTGGGGAGATGGCTCAGTGGAATAAGTGCTTGCCTGGCAAGCACAAGGGCCTGAGTTCAATCCCTGGTTCCACCAAAAAAAAAATTAAAACTGGGCCACAGAAATAGCTTGGTGGTCTAAGTGCCTGCCTGATAAGTACAAGGACCTGGCTTCGATCACCAGTAGTGCATGCTGGGCTGGCCCTGCGCCAAGCCAACCACCAAAAGTGGGTGCAGTAGCGCATGCCTGTAATCCCATTGCTGGGGAGTCTGAGGCAGGAGGATCACTACGAGTCCAAACTGCATAGTGAGACCCTGTAGCAAATAAATAAATAAAAGATTCAAAAAATTAAAACTTTTCTCAGCCACTATATAGATTGCTCCTCCTTTCGTTGGGACCAGTCTCTTCTCCTTCCATGCCTCTTAATATTGTTGTACATTTATGTATAACCCCCCCATCCTCTTTCTGCCACTACCCTGCCCTGTCCTTCCTAGCCCATTGGGGTTTTGGGATCCTTGGCTCCAGGTGAGATCTGATGTCCTACCCCAATAGTGACACCTGACAGGCAAAGACTATGCTTTGTGCTTTTGGGAGAACAGCTACAATAGTTGGCTTTTTTTCTTCATCAAGTGAATTATTGTCTTTTGCCCTATGGACACCTGCTCTGAGCCAAATATTTGGTCCACAGCTCTGTAGTACTTCCTCTTCTCCAAAGCCTGGGGCCATGACAGCTGGGTCTAAGTACTATAATGGCCTGTTGGCCTGTGGACTGTTAGGTTAGGAAGAGAGGCACATACTAGAGTGGGGCTTGGTGGAGCCACAGCTTCTGAGTGCAGGCACCAACACCCTAGGGAGGGCATTTTAGTATTGTGGATGGCAAAGTCAGAGCCAGCCAGATGGGAGAGGTAGAGAAGTGGGGTAAAAGGTATAACCAAAAGGTCTCCAGTAAGGGTGAGCAATGCTCCTTCTGACAACCCCTTCTCTCCCTACTTCATCCTGCAGGTGGCAGGATAATTCCAGAAAGGAGGGTGAAAAAAAGAAGGATTCTGCTGTTGATGGGGAAAAGGCAAGAGACAGTGGTCAGGAGAGGTTAGGGCGAGGCTTCTGGGGTCTGGAGCAGTCTGCTTCCCTGTTCTGCAAGCAGAGGTTGGGGCTAAGCCCTCCCTGGCTTCATCAGCTCTTCCTTGACCTTGACCAGTAAGACTGTGTGCTGGTCCCTCTGGACACAATAAGACCACATGGTTCTCCAGCTGTTTGCTAATCATGTCCACAGGTAGTGTGCCCAGCTGGTAGTTGACACCCATGCCGTGGGCAAAAAATGGCCATCCTTGGTCATAGCATACCCTACAGAGGCCCCACAGGCCACTGAGGAGATGCAGGGGAGCCTAGGATAATGGTATATATGCTCTTCTTCTCCACACCCTTGCCGAGGCCAGCTGCCCATACTCTGCCTGGCCCAGGCTGTACACTTTTCCTTCTGAATCCATACAGACTGTAGGGTGCTGGCCATCAGAGAAGCCCACCTAGGATTTGGTGGAATTCTTGAAGGATGTTAAGTTCTGAGATATGAAGCATGATTCTGTGCCTGGTGTTCCAAGCTGATGGTAGTCAGAGAGGCCAAAGCTGTATACATGGTCCTCATGGGAGATGGTAAAAGTAAAATAGGCACAGGAGGCATCTTGGAACCTCACATAGCCCCAACTTTCCCTGGACTTTAGTATCACACATTTGGGGACATGGAGTCATTTAAGGCCCTTCTGGCTACCACTGTTGGCAAATCACTCAGGCACATGCCACAGCTGGCCTTGCTCCCCACAACCCAAGGTGAACTGTCAACATCACTAAGTGGTCATTTCCTGAGGCTACCTTCACCGTGCATCCAGCTTCACTTGCACAAGCACCATACCCTTCTTCCTGGGCTCCAACAGCCCCAATCACAGCATTATTGTCCTGAAAGAAGCCCAAAGGAAGACATGGCCATCCTCAGTGAGGGCTGCTGTGACTGTTTCCTGCTGATATCTGTACCTCTTTATTTTGCAGTTTCACTTTTCTGGGGACCACCTTTGAGCCCTCCTCTAATGTGTCCCTTCCCAGGGCACCTTCATTATTGCAGCTGAAGGAGCAGATCTGGCCACTCTTGCTGAGACACATGGTGTTCATGCCACCTGCCCCGGCTGGGTTGGGCACCAGGGCTGCCTTCTTTACTCCATCATACTCTCCCTCAGCCTCAGCTTGCCCATTGTTGACTTGGCCCAGGGTCAGAACCAAGCCTGGGGCTGTACTGTGAGACCTGTGCGAGACTTTCACTTTCTTGCTTTTCGGGGACAGGATCTTCTGGGGATGCTGTTCTCTTAGCTACATGCTTGGGTGGCATCTTTGTATTCTTGGTGCAGGTCTGGGATAGGGAACTCCGGGCCTTACTAACTGGGCCACCAGACTCAATAGTTTTTAAATGAATATTGATGATATAAACCATTCTAAAGAAATCTGACAAAAGCCAGGCGTTAATACCTATAGATCGTGTATGGGAAAAACAAAGTAAGAAAAGCCATAAACGCGGTGGCTGTTGGGAATAGAAGCTGATTCTTCTCATTTGCAAGCTGATGCTTTATGTTCTTGATCACACTAGAGTGTAAAATTAGAACTGATGTCCCACCTTTCTGCGAAAGATGTGAACTTTAATTAGGTGTAATCACACATGGATGGAATAGGTTTAAGGCCATTAAGTTTCCTAAAATGATAATGAATCAGCTTCTAAAATAAGCTTGTTAAATGCTATTCTTAAATTTAAAAGATAGTAGCATAAGATGATGAATTGCTTTTTTTTTTTTTTGCTGTGAGGATTGAAGTGTTACTGTGCAGCCTGCTTGGGATGGCCCCATCAAGCCGATTCTGCCTTCATGTATCATCTCCCTGCTCGCTTAGCTCAACTCCGTCCTTGGGTGGCAGAAGTGATACCCGACTGTTACTGTCAGTGACTTGCTTAGGCTTTGTATGTGTTTAACCAACCTGATTTGGAAAACATAATTTTATGGTATACAATTATGGTTTGCATTGTTTCACTAGGAACTCCGGTTAAATTTTTCAAGAGGGAATGCTAGGCCTTTACTTATGAAAATTTTGAGGTTTTTTAATGGATGCTAGAGCCAAACTGTTATGAAATTTCAGGTAATTCAATTCCCTAATAACTTTCAATTTTAAAATGTATAAGTGTATAAGGTGACTTTATAAAGAAACCTACTAAGCATAGATTGGGAGCCAAGAAGAGTATAGAGTAGTATACTAATATAGCTGGTCAAGTCATAGCTGAAACTATCACTAGTTCATGGGTGGCACAGAAAACAGATGACTTCAATTCATAAGGGAAGTGATTTTATGTA
This sequence comes from Ctenomys sociabilis, assembly GCA_004027165.1. Classification (NCBI taxonomy): domain Eukaryota; kingdom Metazoa; phylum Chordata; class Mammalia; order Rodentia; family Ctenomyidae; genus Ctenomys; species Ctenomys sociabilis. The sequence goes on from PVKA01033708.1 coordinate 23,107, forward strand.
TATATATATATATATATATATATATATATATATATATATGAAGTCCGAATTTATTTTTTATTTTATTTTATTTTTTAATAGATTGCAAATTGAAAGCAAATTATTTACAAACATAAATGAATATAACAATAAAAATTGTCCAAAATAAAAAAGAAGAAATAATTTGCACATCAGTCATAATAGTTCACTGTGGCAAGACCAAGAAACTTGCATTCATGTAATTAGAATTCTCAAAGTAGAAAGGAGTAGGCAATAAATATTTAAAGATTTAAAATTTCTGAATTTAGTTCAACTTATAATATCACATTTCCAAGAAAAATGAACCTTTTGCACAAGAAATTTGAATAAAATCATACCAAGACACACAAAAATGAAATTATCCAAAACTTACTGTAAAGAAAAAAATCACTAAAGCATATACATAAAAATATTAGTTATGGAAGAACAAAATTAAATAGCACCTTATTCTACATTAGAAAGAAAAAAAAAAAGGACCAAGTGTGTAAGAAACTAGACTAATTAAAGGACTGAAAGAAAAAAGAAAATCTATCCTCTTTGAATTTTATACTTAGAAAACATACTTTTGCAAACTAAAAGTAAAATATTTTCTAGTTACACAAACTTGAAATATGTTAACACCTCCAGACGTAGCATATAAGAAATAACAAAGAGCACAATTCAAAAGGCAAGAGAAGTTGCAGCATGTTTCTGGAGAAACAATAAGCTTGTTAAATGCTATTCTTAAATTTAAAAGATAGTAACATAAGATGATGAATTCCTTTTTTTTTTTAAGTGATAGTTATGCAGGACTATATAAAATATATTAGATGAACCCTTATTTAAAAGGTCATTGAAGATTTCTATGAAACAGTACCAATCTTATGTCTGGTTATACACGTGAATTTTTTTCATATATATATATATGTGTGTGTGTGTGTGTGTGTATGTTTATAAAAGACAGGGAAGAAGTAATATAAAGTCAACAGAAAATGGAAATATACTTT
>PVKA01033709.1:0-24066 GCA_004027165.1 Ctenomys sociabilis
TTGCTTTTGAATTTTTCCCCTGACCAATATATTGTGGCCTTCTTTGTGTCGTTTGATCATTCTTGGTTTGAAGTTGAGACTGTCTGAGAACAGAATTGCTACTCCTGCTTTTATCTGAGGTGCTGAGTCATGTAGTATCGTTTTCCATCCTTTGATTTTGAGCCTATGAATGTCCTTTTGTGTTAAGTGTGTTTCTTGTATACAGCATATTGTTGGATTTTGTTTCCTAATCCACTGTGCCAGTCTATTTCTCTTAATTGGAGAATTGAGTCTGTTTACATTGATGGTTATGATTGAAATGTGCTGACTTATGTTTGTCATGATATTTAGCTGGTATTGTTTACTCCTTTGTAACCTGTGTTTAATTGACTGTCCTGTTTAGTGGGTTCCTTCCATTCTCTTTCATGGAGTTCTGGTTGTTGTGGTCTCTCTCTAGAACATCTTTCAGCAGCCTGTGAAGGGATGGCTTTGTCATCATGAAATTCTTTAGTTGTTCTTTGTCGTGGAAGTATTTCACTTCTCCATCAAACTTGAAAGAGGGTTTTTCAGTGTATAATAGTCTGGGCTGGAATTTGTTTTTGTGTAGAACTTGAAGAACTATGCTCCATGCTCTCCTTGCCTTCATTGTTTGTGTAGAGAAGCCGCCTGTCATTCTGATGGGCTTTCCTTTGAATGTGAGCTCCTTCTTTCTTGCAGCTTTCAGTATATTATTTTTGTGTTGGATTTCTGGGATCTTAACTATCATACGTCTCGGTGTGTTTCTATTTGGGTTGAGGTTATTTGGTGTTCTATATGCTTCGGTGACCAGAATGTTGGATTGTTTCCTCTTATTTGGGAGGTTTTCTGCAGTTATTTCTCCCCAAATTCTTTTTATGTCATTTGTATTGACTCCTTCATTCTCGTTGATACCAATTATTCTCACATTGTTCATCCTGGCGTCACCCTGCAGGTGATGGATTATTTTTTCCTGCATTCTCGTTGTTTTTAAGAGATCCTTTCTCACCTTTTCACTAGCTTCTCTGGCATCTTCAAGATCTCAAACTCTTTCTTCGCTTTCACTCAGACGGTTTTGTAGACTCGTGATTGCTATTTTTAGTTCTTCTATATCTCTTTGACTGTGTTCCATGTGTTCTATTTCTTTTCTGTATTGCTCATTCAAGGAATCCAACATATTTCTCATCTCAATTTTTTTATCCATGTCTTCTTTAGAGGTAGTTATTATTTCTTTTTCTGCTGTGTTTCTTCCAAGTTGGATTTCCTCTGTATATTTCTGGACTTGTTTCGGTACTTCAGATCCTATGACTTTAAAAAGTTCTTCTTTGATTTCAGAACTTATTTCTGCTTTGAGTTCCTCATGATCTTTCTGCTGTTGTTTCTTTGCTTCAGATGCTGTTAATTCATATATATCAGCTGCAGTAGTGCTCTCTGAGCTTGTTCTGGGTGAGCATAGTTTTTCCTCCCAATGTTTCTGGAATTCATTCTTTATTTCAGATACTATGTATTCAAATATTTCTTTTTTAATTTGGGGAATTGCTTCTTGTTTTATTTCCTCTATAGCTTTCTGCTGTTGTTCCTTTGCTGCTGTATCTGTTAGTTCATTCATTGCAGCTGAGCTAGTGTCCTCTGCCCTTCCTGAAGGACTTGAGGTCTGGGATTGCATTTTTCCCCTTGTCTTTGTCATTTTGTATAGCACTGACCTTTGACCTTTGGTGTAGAGCTTTGGTGCAGCTATAACCTTAGCTTGTTATGTGATTCGGGTGCCAGTCTATTAAGTTTGAGATTTTCCAGGTATGCCTATCCTGGGTCTAGCTGTTGTGTTCAGTTCCTTTTTTGCTGCAGCTCCTTTGGTTCCCCTCTGTTGCTTCTGTGGGTCAGCCCTCCTGTGTCAGGCAGGTCGTTCCCCAAGTGGGCGGGCTTGGGCTTTGGTTGGTCTTCTGGGCTCATAAGAGGATAGTGGATGATCTTATTCACTGAGTAGGCTGTGCTGAGCCAGCCAGCTTGTGCTGGGCTGGGAAAGGTCCCTCTGGGTTAGTGGACCTGGTGCCCTGACTCACAGGCCAGGCTGTGCTGGGTTTCCGTCTGTAGCGTGGGACTGAGGATTGCTGAGAAATGTCCCGCCGGCGTGGCAGGCTTGGAGTTCTCACTCCAGGCCGACCTGCACTGGGTCTGGGGCTGTGGCGTTGAACCGGTAATCACCTGGAAATGTTTCTCTGGCACAGTGTGCCTGGAGCTGTCACCGGGCCACGGGGGTTTGGGGGTTGGTAATCTCCAGGAAATGGCTCTCAGGTACGGCGGGCCTGGAGTTCTACACTCACTGAACTTTGATGCCCAGAGAATCGGGGAAATTCCCACTTGATCAGCGGGCTTTTTGTCAGGGGATCTGGGGGTGTGTGTTGGTGAGTGGGTCCTGAGGTTTCAGGCCACTCACTGGCTTGGAGGGGTTGGTGGCAGGGATCTGGGTAAGGCGTGTGGGAAGAAGCCAATGGCTCTCCCTCAGAGTCACCACACTGTCACTGATCAGGGATGCCTGGTGAGTCGTCCAAATTCGCTCTCGCTGGGAGAGCTTGGCGCGGCATCCAGGAGGCCGCTGAAGTCAGCAACTGTCTCAGGCTGGTCTCTGGCTGGGCGAGGTGGGCGGGATCGAGTAGACTGCTGGAGTTGGTCTTGCTGTCTTGGGAGGTCTCAGGGGCTGGGCGGGTGAGGGCGGGGGGCCGGGTGGAGGAGGGTGGCGGGGTCGGCTGCGCTGTCTCTCGCCGGTCCTTAAATGTATTTAATACAGGGTGTCAATACACAAATGGGACATTTAGTGATCCTTCCTGTTTTTCAGTCTGGCCAGTCTCTCTTCCCTTTTTCTTTAAATCATTTCTAATCTGTCTTTTTTTCTTCTGTCTGTGAAGTAGGTATCTTATTCTGAGCAGACCAAAATTAATGTGAATTATACTTTTTATTTTTCCTTTATTTTTCTATTATTCATTAATATGCTATCCTTTAAAATATTTTTAAGACTATATTATCAAGTTTGTTGATGGAAAATTAAGTGCTGGGCATTGTTTCTTGGTTGGTGTATTTTTTATCTAGAATGGATTTTTTGAAGGGAATCATTTTCACGACCCTTTTACTGCCCAACATAGGGAGTTCACTGATGGGTGCTACCATAGTAGATGCTCTGGATACCCTTTACATCATGGGACTTCACGATGAATTCCTGGATGGGCAGAGGTGGATTGAAGACAACCTGGATTTCAGTGTGGTGAGTACAAAATTAATAATTCATCTTCCAGATTTGCTATGAAAAGACATTTTCATATGGCTAAATTCATACGTTGATGCTTAACAGTATTGTGATGGTATTAGAGACTTGAGCTTTATGAAAGAAAAAAGTGCCCTTATACAGTGGCCTCATTGTGACACAGTGAAAAGGTACCATCTGTGAACGAGAAAGTGGACACTTAAAAGATAATCTAATAGGAACTTAATCTTAGACTTCCTAGCCTCAGAACTGTTAGAAGTAAAGTTCTTGTTAGCTATCCAGTATGTATGTGGTATGTTGTGATAGTGGCATTTTGACTGTAGTACTTTCCAGTTGCCTCCATGCTTTTCTGTCTGGCACTCTTCATTGTTTAAAAGTAAATCTATTATTTATTTTCTTTCTCATGATTTTCCTGGTGCTAACTAGACAAAGCAATTTATCTACTTTTATATTAGCATTTTTAATACTAGAAATTTATTGTTTTTTTTTTTTTTTTTTTTTTGTCTTTTTGAGACAGGGTCTCACTATGCAGTTCAGGCTGGCCTTAAGCTCATTTTGTAGCTCAGGCTGGTCTCGAACTCACAACAATCCTCCTGCCTCAGCCTCCCTAGTGCTGGGATTACAGGCATGCGCCACCACACCCGGCTTATTGATGTATCTTAATTAGAATAATTTTTATCATGTTTAGGTTTCACAGTGAGGGACAGAAAGCCTACAGCATAACTGAAACAAGATAAGATACTTATCTTTCATGTAAGTCAAGTAAAGAGATAAGCAGTGTCTTTGGGTAGTTCCTTGGTCATCAAGGACCTAGTAGCCTTTCTTTCTTGTTCTGGTCAACTTCAGTTTGTGTGAAGGTGTAACTTCATTGGTAAAAAATGGTTTCTCAAGGTCTAGTCCTCTTGTCTACCTTTCAGTTGGTAGAAGGAGGAAGACTTAGAGACACTTGACTGTTCTTTAGAACACTTAGGAGTTAGTCATCATAAGTTTACTTGGATACCATTAGACAGATTTTCATATGACTCACCTCAAAGTATAGAGAATGTGAAAAATGTAGTCTTTTTTTTTTTTGGATGTAGTTATGTAGGCTTTATAGATTATGCTTAAAAAAGAAAAAAACTTAGTATATGAAAGTTCTATGAGGCCCTAAGAATATATTCTTTTATTTGAGGATATTCTTACATTTTAAAGTTTTGCTTTCACATTTGGTCTTAAATCCATATTGAATTGATTTTTTTTTTTTTTGGTAGGGTGAGGTAGGAAACTGTCAGCTGATCCTAACACCATCTCTTTCCTTCCTCTTTATGTGTACCATAATGTTTTACTCCTGTTATGTGTACCCTGTATTTGTTATATGAGCTGCTTCTTTTCCACTGACTTTTTTTTGTCAGTGCAGGGAACTGAATTCAGTACCATGTGCTGGCTAGGCAGATGCTTGTGCTGCTGAGCTATGTATGTGTGTATACATGTATGTGTATGTATTTGTTTTTCTTTTGGTTTTTTGAGTTAAGGTCTCACACTGTAGTCCAGGCTGATAATGACCTCCCTGTGTATAAGAAGCTTAGTATCTATACATGAATCTTGAGAGCGGAGATTGGTCTGTGAGGAAATTATTCAAACTCTGGAAAACTGTTGACATTTTCATGAGGATTGCTTTTAATTTGTGTATTAGTTTGGAAAGAACAGGCTATTAAAAGTACTAGATACAGTTTAATAGTACCAGATACAGTTCTAGAGGATTTAGCGTTTCCTCTACTAATTTGCTCTTCACCATTTCTGTTCATGTTGGGATTCTTTTTATGTAGCTACTTATCAAAGTTTAAAATTACTGTGGTCAATTTCTTTATCCTTCTTTTGCAGAACTAAGGTTCTTGGAGTACTTTAATTTAGCCCATAGCTCTCTTATGTGTACTGTACTCATGACTTAGTTGGTCACAAATTGTATGTCATATTTCAAAATATGTAATGAATAGGTAAATACATTTATTGAGTGCCATTTCTGCAAAACAAATTGTTCTTGTTCTGTGGCTATAGTAATGAGTAATAGAGAAACAGCTCTTGAGTTTATATTCTAGTGTTGGGAGAAAAACATTACACACTTATTCTTGTATGTCAGATGGTAGTTAAATGCTGTGGAAAGTAAGAAAACTGGGATTGAAATATGTGGTGGTGGGGCACTGCCATTGTGCACCAGGTGGCTTGTGAACAACCTTTTATTACAGTGACATTTTTCAGAAGTGACTCAAGGAAAGTCATGTATGTGTGGATATGAGGGCTCTATGAATGGATATTCTAGTTCAGAATAGAATTAGAGGTTAGTTTTTTAGCCTCTTAAGGTCATGGCTGGTTGTTTTTCTGCTTCTGCTATGCTATTATAAAGTATGCTATTAATCTCATTTTGAACAAATAATTGTTATTAATTGCATGTTTTCCTTTTTACTGTATTCCCCAATTCTGTTACCACATGTGTGTGTAGATTATTCTTTAAAAGATTCATAATATTTCATCATAGTAAGTATTTAGGTTTTATTAACTTCAGAATATCTTTAGTCATTATACCTTTCAGTTAAGGCTTTTCCTCATTTCTCTTTTCCATCTAGAACTTCTTTCTCTCTTAGTGAGGGAGGATAGTAATTTTAAAAGTAATTATATAGTAATCAGATGGTTATAAATAAAAAATGGGGAAATAAAGAGGAAAATATATTAATGGAGTGATTTATTGGGTGATCAGAAAATTTTCTGATAATATATATCTCCAGAGAACTATAGAAAATGATAATGATTTATTCAGCTAGGTGAGCGATGGTCACCCAGAAAAAAAGGTAACAAGTGTGAAAGCTGGTATGTAAGTCTCAAGTTTGCAGTTCTGAGTATAGCAGGTAAGTCCATGGAATGAATCAAAAGGATTTTAGTAGGAGAGGTGTCAGAAAAGCTGTGGGGCATGTGAGTGTATTGTGTGTTACTGGTTATTTTACTCTTAAGTATAACCAGAGATGATTGTAAAGGTTTGCATAGAGTAGTGGCCTGCTGAAACCCTGTGGAAGATTCTGAAGCATGGCATGTGGGTGCAAATTAAAGACAAGGAGGGAAAGTTCTGCAAATGAGGAGTTGTGGGATGACTCAGTGCTGTCTGGTGATTACAAAGAGCCATGAGTCCAAAAGCTAATGGCTTTTATTGGTGTCAGTCAGGGAGGTGGGAGAGGATATAGTAGAGTTCTAGAAATGGAAACTTTGCCGGCCTTGGCTCTAAGGAGAAATAGCAGTTTGTACCCAGCACAGAGGCCCTCCAATTGCAATGTAACAGCCTGATGTATGCAAGGCTGGCACTTTTACTGCCAGGATTCTGTTTATACAACCAGCCCATCCAGGGCCTCAGCTGAGATGCTGTCTTGTCTTAGCCCTGGAATCTCAAGGCTGTCTGTTGTTCTAGCTCCTATGCCAGGCATCAGCAGGGGTGTAGTAGGGTGGGGTATGCTTTTGCTCATGCACTGCAGTGAGACATATTATCTCGCCGGACTCAGTGGCATTCTTTTTGCCAGTTAAGGGAACATCTGCTTTATACAGCCAGCACATCATATTTCAGTGAATAGGTTGAAGTATAAAGGTCAGGTAAAAAGATCCAGGCAAAGGATTTCCTTTCTCAGGAGAGTGTCGTGTGGGTAATCTCCCACAGTGATCTAAAGTGATGTAAAATTTAAATGCTCTTTTCTTTTGGCAGAACTGGGGATTGAACTCAGGCAACTGGGGATTGAACTCAGGCCCTTGCACTTGCCAGGGAAGCACTTATTCTACTGAACTATCTCCCTGGCCCCTTCAAATAAGTATTTAAGGGCCAGGGAGATGGCTCAATAGAATAAGTACTTGCAAGTGCAAGGGCCTGTGTTCAATCCCTGGTTCTGCCAGCAAAACAAAAAGCTCATTTGAACCATAGGGCATTGAGTGGAATGTAGGGAGGGAATGGATGAAAGCAGGGAAATTAATTTGAAAGTTATTTTTACACTTCCAGTGAGTGATAGCGGCCCTCCCTATTTTTAGTGAATGGCTAACATGTGCCCTGGAGTAGCTATTGGTTGGGAACACTGTATATAAACATTTTGGTTTTGGGTAGGGTTTATGAACACCATATTATCAAAACTTTGTATCATAAAAAGTTGTCTGTTGGAAAAATTATACTGGTGCTAGTACTTAATGTTTTCTGTCTATGCATATTAGAAGGACCTGAGTAATTCTTCTCTTCCTTTTTTGTTAAAAATGAGTTGTTAATGTTATTTTTTATGTTAGTCATTTGTGTATTTTTTTGTAGTTTCTTTGGTTATACTTTGCCACTTCTTTTTTTTCCCATGTTACTAGATTTTTTCCAGATACATATTTCGATAGCTAAATAGAAACATAGATTCTACTGTATATAGTTATACATGTAGATCATTAACAGTGCTTTGTTTGTACTATTGTCCTTCAGTTTGTTTGCCTTGTATTTTGTTCATGATTTTTATTCTTGGAGGTAGCTTTCAGTTCAGGGAAATTTCATGTCTGTCACCAGTTTGTTACCACCAAAACTACAGTACTTAATTTATGCTTCCATAGTACCTGCTTTTTAAAGGAAGTTTCTATATTTTTACATTTTCTTGTTTTTATTTATTTTTACATTTCTGAGTCTTTTGTTTTTCATTTTGATATATATGTGATACATATACACAAATTTCTTGCCTAGTAGCCAGTTTTATCCACATACTAAAGCAGCAATCTATAATTCCACCATTTTTTTTTTGGTTTCTCGTTTAACTTTTGTATATGTACATATATATGTAAATATTTATGGAAAATATATAAGGGAACTATTTAAAGGTCACGAGAAGAGAATTGAAAATCATTTTGTAGTGGTTAGTAGGAAAAGGACCAATAGGTAGACACTATTCCAAAATTCAAAATCCAGTGTTCACGAAGGGTAGGGGTAGTCAGCACTATTAAATATATTAATTTCACAGTACCATGTAATGTATGTGAAAATGGCTTACTGGTTTTGGCAATAGGAAACTAGTAATAGAAGAGTTTGAATAACATTAGCAAACAGGAGATGAAGTAGAAGTTGTGTGGGAAGTAACATTGCAGAAAGTGAAAAAATACTCTTACAGAGTGAGAGAAATGATGTATTGGAAATATTTAAGAAAATTGTAAAACGTGTTAGTGATTGTTTTCAGTATGTCTTCACAGAATTCAGAGGTGTCTGTGTTTGAAGTTAACATTCGATTCATTGGAGGACTACTTGCAGCGTATTACCTTTCAGGAGAAGAGGTAAGAAAAATTAAGGCATACATTGTTTGCTTTGAGGGGAGGAACTACAAAGGGAATTTAGTAAAATGAGAGATTTCTATAGCAGTGTAATTGCTTTTTCTAACCTGAATATTACTAATCTAAATATTTGCATGTAGAGTTTAGTGCTTCAGGTGGAGCTGTTTCTTCAGAATAAGGATCTTTCTGTTTTTGAGAATCTCAGTAAGACATAACTTTATCACAGAGCCACACTTTATAAAATCATACATCCTTTGCAAGAATGATCCTTCTGTCGGATTTTGAAATTGTAGTCAGTTGCACATTTCAAATAAAGAGGGGAAGGAAACTTACTGGACTAAAATTAAAGACTGAATCAGGAAGAAGACAGATCCTCCTGAGACCAAATACTAATTTTTAAAAGTTTGTGTTTGGAAGTTGCGTGCAATTTAGTGCTGTAAAAAATGAAGTAAAACAGTGCAGCTCTGAATTGTCCTTTCTTATTGTCTTAGTACCATATTTGTGGGCACACTGAGACCTATGGTGATAAGAAAACGGAAGTGGGCGAAAAAGAAATTGTATTACAGAAATGACTTAAAGGCGACAAGGTTGGAATGGAAGAAAGAACTAAACTAGAAGTTATTTCTGTTTGTGTTTTTCTTTTGAGAAGCTGCTTTGCTTGTATTTTTAAATTGGTTTATTGGTCTAAGTTATTTGTAAGAGTTCTAAGTTAGTGAATATTCATTTTTTCTTAAATGTTCCTGTTATAAAGATGTATTTCTCTTTGTTTTTCATTTTGGAGATGTTTTCATTTTGGAGGTGCTGTAGCCTTGCACCTGTGGCCTTGCACTTGCTGGGCAGGCAATGTGCCACCAAGCTGCATCCCTGGTCTTTGTTAGCTTTAAATGCGTTGTCTGTAGAAGCTTCCTCACTGAGGCACATTGTGTATTTAGGTTTTCAGAAAGCCTTTTTTGTCTGTTTTATAAAATAAAATCCCATTTTTTGGGTGGATTTTTATGGCTTTTTATGCTTGTATGTAAGTCTTTATGTTCTTTTGTGTGTATAAAAAGTGAGCTATGTACTGTTTTTTTAAAGAATATGTTTGCAGGTATTGGAATTTAAGATAGTGTTATATAAATAATGTTTACCATGCTTAGTGTATCATTTCTTGGTCATATTTTATTTTGTATATTTGGTTGTACCTTGTATGTTTCTGAAGACAGAGGAGTCAACATTTAATAAAATAGAGAAAAGGATTTATGCTGTGGCCAACAGAATTTTAAACTTCAGTATATTAGAATCAGGTTTTTTTTTTTTTATAAGTATAGATTTCAAGTCCTACCCAGAAGACTGTTCAAATTAGTAAGGAGGTTACCTTTTTTTTTTTTTTTTTTTTGAGGCAAGTGCGTACTTCTTTTAAAAGATATTTTTGGAGATGGTTCACTCTCTCAAAGAACTCTGATTTAGCTCATATTACTAAAATTATTATAAGTTAATTATTGAGAATTTCAAGTCAGCTGTATTTAAGATGTATTTACATTGAGTAAAATTCACATAGTGTGTAGCTCTGTGAGTTTTAACAGTGTGTGTAACCTTGTGGCCAGTAACATAAACAATAGAGAATTTTAATTGGAAAAATTCTCATTTACATTGTATAGGCAGCCTGCACTCTACTGCCAGCCCCTGGTAAACACTGCTGTGTTTTTTGTCAGTGGTTAGTTATACTTGGGTCTTTACTTAGCATAGTGCATTTGAAATTTATTCTTCAAGAAGTTCATTCCTTCTTACTGCTACATAGTAAACCACTATGTGAATATAATAACCTTATCACAAGTATTTGACTAGATATTTTTACAGGACAACAATTTTGTTCAATAAATACATAGTTATTGCTCCTATATAACAAAGACTAGTTTACATTTAACTTTATAGAATGTTAGACTCTGCAGTAGTAGTGTGTTTCTGTATATTTTTTAGTAGTTATTATAGATACATTGTAGTATCTCTTTGTAGCTTTATTTTGCATTTCCTAATGTCAAATTCCAGTGAATAACATTTTGTGTACTTGTCATCCATGTGTCTTTTGGTAAATTGTAAAAATTTTATACTACAAAATTTTTTCTTATTGAATTTAGATAATTTTATATCCTATCCATAAATCTTTTATAATCTGTCTGTAAATATTTTCTTTCTATACTTTTTCAGTGATGTAGCAGTATCTTTTGAAAATAGGAAGATGTTACATTTTTAAAAATTAGCTATTGGAACCCTGTTGATGTATATGTAATGATTGCATTCATCACAAGGTGTTGATTCTTCTTTTTGTACCTCCATTTTCATCTAATATCAAGCCTTCTTTGAGCCTTCTTATTTAAAAAAGCTTTAATCTTTTTCTTCTGTTCACTTTTTTCTCTTTCTTCTCTATTTCCTATTCCCATCCTTGTTTCCCTTCCCATTTGAACATTTTCTTTTTTTTTTTTTTTTTCCCCACCCCTGAACATTTTCTTCCTGTTCCCCAATAATGGCAATCTGTTATGGTCCTTATTTACCCTTTAAGGTTTCTCCTTAAGAGAAACAGTGCAGTATTTAAACATGTGTGTCTAATTTATTTCACTTTAAAGTATGGTTTCAAGTTACCTCCATTTACCTAAAAATATCTCAAGTTTATCCTTCTTTATAGCAGTGTAGAACTCCATTATAAATAAAAACCACATTTTTTCTTTTAATTTATGTATTTGGTACAGGGTTTGTCTATGCAGCTTGAACCTACAGTGATTCTCCTGTGTCAGCCTCCCCAGCACTGGGATTGTAGGCATGCACCACCACGCCCAGTCTCAGTGACCAGCTCAGGGTGCTTGGGGACAGGGCCAGTGCAGAATGGGGTTGAACACCATTCCCTGTTCTTGCCTAAGCAGGTACTTAGTCCTCTGAACTATCTAGCCAATCCCCGACCCTCCTTTTTGTGGTACCGGGGATCAAAGTTGGGACCTTGTGCTTGCCAGGCAGGCACTTAAGCTGCTGAGCTATCTCTCCAGCCCCAAACTGCTTTTTTTTTTTAATCCATTAATGGAGATCTGCATTGTTTCCAAGATTTAGCTATTAAAAGTTGTGGTGCTTATAAAGATGTGTGTGCATACGTTGCTATGGTGTAATGCTTTGAACTGTTGGGGAAGATACCAAGAAGGGGAATTGCTGGGTCAAAAGGAACCTGTAGTTTTAGTCTTTTGAAGAATTGCTGTACTAATTTCCACAGTGGTTGCACCAAATTAGTCCTAGCAACAGTAGAGAAAGCTTCTTTTCCTCCTGTCCCGTCCAGCGGGTCAGTCAACGAGGGTCACCTGGGAGAGGAGCGGGGAATGGAGGAGGGGACAAAGGACAGGAGACGTGAGAAATGGAGACAAGACAGGATTCTGATCAAGTCTCGTTTATTCAAGGAAGCAACACAGCTTTTATAGCAAGGGGAGAGGAAGTCAGTGTTATCGATGACGCGGGCGTACTAAGGCAATCTTATAGACTAGAGGCACTCATGTGATCTGCTGGGGGAGTATGAGGCAGGAAGTCATGACCTGGCAGCTTTGCAGGAAGAGAAATCTATTTCCATAAGAAAATGGAGGCTCTGGGGCTGTCGTGCCCCCCACATCCTCCCACATCTTGCCAGCATTTGTTATTGGTGATCTCTTGAAAGAATTGGTAGCTGTTTTCTCTGGAATTAGGTAGAATCTCACTGTTGTTTTAATTTGTATTTCTTGAATGACCAGCAGTGTTAAAATTTTTTTCATATATTTATTTGCCATTTATACTTTCACATGTGAGAAGCATGTGTTCATTTCAGAGGTCCTGTTTTAGATTGGGTCATTACACTGGAGAGAGGGCATGGTTTTTTGCGTCCTCTGTATATTCCAGATGTTTGTCCTTTGTCTGAAGAACAGCTGGTTCCTTGGTCAAAGTAGCGTGGTAGAGTGTGTTTGGAGTTGTTTTTGCATCTTATCATCTGTTCCATTGATCTTTGGATTTCTTTTTGATTTTTTTTTTATTTTTTTATTTTTATCACAGTAGCTTTGTAGTATAATTTCAACTGAGGGATTGTGTGCCACCTGATTTATCTTTGTTGCCCAGAATTGTTTTTGCTATTCTAGGTCTCTGGTTCCAAATGAATTTTAGAAACGTTTTCTTTGGTTTGTATATGAAGCATTCTAGTGATATTTTGATTGGGATTGCATTAAATCTGTGTAGCAGTTTTGAGAGTATGACCATTTTCAGTGCATTCGTTCTTCCTATCTAGGAACATTGTTTGATATCCTCTTGAATCTCCTTTTTGAGAGCTCTGCAGTACTTTTTACGTCTTTTGTTAGATTGGTTCCTATGGTTTTTTATTCTCCTTATTTATTTTTTTTAATGTGGTCTCATTAAATAGTAAGTAGTTCAGGCTGGTCTGGACTCACTGTGTAACCCAGGCTGGCCTCAAACTTCTAAGAACCCTATTACCTCAGCCTCCCTAGTGTTATGATTATAGGTGTGTGTCACCATGCCCATCTCTTGATGCTGTTTTGAAAGATGTTATTTCTGTGTTGAGGTGCTATTGACTTTTAAGTGTTGACTTTGTATCCTTCTGTGCTGATGAATTTGGTTTTTAAATGTAGGAGTCTTTTTTTTTTTTTGTATTTTGGAGAAGGGTCTACAGGGTGTCCAGAATCTCACTACTAGATTGGACTTGTAGTGATTCTTCTGTTTTCAGCCTCCTAAGTGCTGGGATTATAGGCACGCACCTCCATGCCCAGTCTCAACTGCTGTCTCAGGCCAGCACAGCAGGCCCAGGGATTTAACCGCTTTAATCTGCTGAGCTACTTGGCTGTCGCTTAAATGTGGGAGTCTTTTGGAGGAGTTTTGAGATCTTCTATGTAGGAGTATCATGTCATCCACCAGTAATGATTTAATTTCTTCTTTTCCTATCCTTTTTTCTTTTTTTGTCTGGTTTCTCTTAGCTCTGCTAATGTTTGTAGAACTGTATTGAATCAGAATAGTGATAGTGAGTATCCTTGTTGTGTTCCTGATTTTAAAGTGAAAGCTTTCAGTTTTTGCCCATTTAGTATGATACTGATTGTTGGCTTGTAAGAGATGGCTTATTATCAGATTGAGATAAAGACCTGCTGTTATAATTAGCTGTAGTTTTTTTAATCATGAATGGATATTGGACTTTGACAGATGCTTTTTCCCTGTCTGTTAGATGATCATGTAGTTTTTGTTCTTGGTTCTGTTAATGTGGTGTATTCGTTGATTTATACATGGTGAGCCATCCCTGCATCCCTAGAATCCTACTTGGCCATGATATATATATATATATATATATATATATATATATATATATATATATATATGCATGCTCTTCCTGCTCATTTGCAGCATTTTGTTGCTAGTATCTCATTGAAGTTTCCTCAATCTATATTCATGAAGGAATTTAACCCATAATTCTCTTCTTTTGGTTAGATCCTTTTGTGGTTTGGGTATCATGGTAAATTATTATGGTTTTTGTCTAAATGTCCTTGCAAAGCCTCATACAGCTGTGGAGATGGGTGATTGATTGTCCAATGCTGTTATTATGTATGTGAGTGCTATTCCTGGGAGCCTGTGTACAATGTAAGGGAGGGACAGAGGCTTGTTCACTGGCCCTTCCCTGAACTCTTGCTGTTTTGCTGTCTACTGGCTTTCATGAACTGTTGCCCATCACTGTGCTGCTCTGCCTTGGAGCCAGCTGATGATGGACTCCACAAACTGTGAGCCAAATAAACCTTTTGTCCTTAATCTTTGGCTTTGGTTAGTTTGTCTCAGAAATGAGAGAAAAAATGACCACAAGTAAGGATGTTACCAGAAATGAGTTTTGAATTTTGTTTCCCTTTCATTTGCATTAAAAATTTGAGGAATAGTGGCATTAAATCTGCTAAAGTCTTGGAGAGTTTCTCAGTGAGTCCATCACAACCTGGGAATTTTTTTGTTGGTGGTAATTTTTTTTCCACATCTTCACTTTAATTGGCTGATACTTGCTCATTTAGAATTTTTGTAAGTTCTTGATTTAGCTTTGGTAATTCATAATGTATCCATGAATCTGTTCAATCAGTTTGCATTTTTCCATCTTATTAGAGTATATTTTACCAAATAAGTACTGATAATCTAGGATCTGTTGGTGATTTCACCCTTTTCATTCATAATTGAATGGATTTGAGTCATTTCTTTGGTAAGGTTGGCTAAGGGTTTGTCCATTGTTGGCTAAGGGTTTGTCTATTGTGTTTAATCTTTCAAAGAACCAACTCATTGATTTGTTTTGTATTGTTTGCTAGTCTCAATTGTATTAATTTCTGGTCTTATTTCATAATATCCTTTGTTCTATATCTTCATATTAACTTGCTCTTTTCTAGTAGCATGAAGTTAAACATTAGATTATTTATTTGAGCTCAATCTTTTTTTCTGATATGAAAATTTTATTCTATAAAATTCCTACAGAGGTGTACTTTCATTTCATCCTGTAAGTTCTGATGTGTTTTTTATATTATTGTTTGATTCCAGAAAGTTTCCAATTTCTTCTTTAACTTCATCAGTGATTCCTTGGTTGTGTTCAGGAGGGTGTTATTTAATTTCCATGTGTTTATGTAGTATTCGGTTTCTTGTGCCGTTACTTGCCAATTTCATTGCACTTT
Organism: Ctenomys sociabilis; assembly: GCA_004027165.1. Taxonomy (NCBI): domain Eukaryota; kingdom Metazoa; phylum Chordata; class Mammalia; order Rodentia; family Ctenomyidae; genus Ctenomys; species Ctenomys sociabilis. The sequence goes on from PVKA01033709.1 coordinate 15,208, forward strand.
GATAATATGCATAGGATAATTTCAGTTCCTTTGCAGTTACTTAAGAATGTTTTACTATCTAGTGTGTTTTTATTTTGGAGAAAGTTCCTAGTGCAGCTGAGAAGAATGTGTATTGCTGTTGTGGGGTGTAAAACTCTATATGTACTTTCTAAATCCATTCGTTCAAAAGTTTGGTTGAGCCCTAGTGTTTCTTTGTTGATTTTTTTTTTTTTTTTGTCTAATTGTTCTATTTGTGGCAATATTGCACTTCTTCCATTTGTGTGTCAGTGCTTATTTGATTTGTTTTTTATATCTGTAAATGTTTATTTTATGTAATTGGGTACATTGAGCAATGGTACATATACATTTAAGATTTTTATCTCTTTCTCTTAAGTTGTTTTCTTAATAAGTATACTGTGACATTCTTTTTCTCTTCTGATCAATCTTGGTTTGAAATCTACTTTGTTTGCACATAGAATGACTTCCCCTGCTTCTTTTAGGTTTCTGTGGAATGGACTATTTCATCCTTTGACTTTCTATCTATGAATTCCTTTTTGGGTCAAGTGTGTTCCCTGTATGCAGCATATTTTGGATATTATTTCTTCATCTTTTCTGGCACTATGTTTCTTTTGATTTGTGAATCTGGTTCATTTACAATAATGGTTGTAGCTCATATGTTTTGACTTACTTTTTTTATATTACTTTCTTGTTGGTTTCCTTTCTTTCCTCCCTTTTTAATTGCTTGCCTAGCATGGTGGATTTATTGTATTAGGATTCATGGAATTGCTGTCTTCATTGTCTTTTTCTAGGGTTTTTCTTTTTTTAACTTTTGTGAAAGTTAACGTTTTATTTTTCCATTCTACCCTATAAGTAGATATTTTTCTGATTCAACAAATACAGAAAAAGGAACTTTTTGTTTGAATTTATGAATAAGTGAGTTAGCAACAGGCAGTGAGTACCAGGAAGAAAAAGATAAGACCTTCTCTACCTAATCACAAGAGAGGTTTCCCATCCATTGGTGTGAGCAAAAATAACATGCAGAAGGAAACTTTAGCACTTTACCTTCATGTAACAGAAATCAGCTGCCTTCTACTCTTGAAAACTGTACTCTTATGTCAGATAGTCTTCAGAAGTTTTGGGAATGCTGATTTGGTCATCATAAATTTTTTCTGCTGTTCTTTATTATGGAAGTATCTTGACTTGAGGGTATGTGTTGCAAAATCTATTGTTAGTGTGATGGGTTTTCCTTGTAGGTGACTTGTTTCTTTTCTCTAACAGTATTGTGTTCTTGTGTTGAATTCCTAGAATCCTATTATATGTATTCGTCCAGGTTTTTTCTGGTCATGGCTGGAGTCCTATGTGCTGCGCTTTTCTGTGCATGAAATTTTTTTTTCTATATCTATTTATTGTGGATTCACCAACCATATCTTTCATTATAGCCAATCTCTTTAGTTATTTGGAATTCATTTCTAAATTTGTTTTTTAACATTTCATTTATTTATTTTGCTATTTTCTCTGCCAGGATTTCAGAAAGTGCAACTGAGTAGCCTTTGATTTCTGCCACTTAGTTGCCCCTTGGATTTGCCCTGGGCAAGGTGGAGGTCTGGAGTTGAATTTTGCTTTTTTGGCCCACTGTTTTCTTTCTTTAATTTTTTTCTGTGCTAATGCTTGTATATTGCTTATGGTAGGTAACTTAATTATTAGTAAGAGATCTCCTTAGCAAATGCTTACCTTCTGGATATGCCTTCTGGTTGTAGCTGGCTTTTCATTGTTGAGTCTGTCCTAAAGTCACAGATCTTCAGTTTGTTAGGGATGAGCGGTTGCTGCCTATTTGGCCTAGCACCTAAGTTGTACTACACTACGGTATTGTTTCTGACCCCAAGACACTTTCACTATTGGCATATAAGGAAGTATAACTGGTCTTAACATGTGTGTCACCTTGGCTAAAGTAGTATGTGTATTCAGTAATAACAGTAGTGTCAAGCACAGTCTAAAAAATGACAAACTATGGTCACTGTCAATTTAGCATTTTTAATTGTATGTACAAGATTGACAGTTACCAACCAAAACCTAAAACAAATCAGAGTAGTATGTAGAGTAAGTATAATCTCAGTGGAATGGTTTTACGCCTTTAGGAGAAGATTTACAAATACTGAAAACAAAAAAATAGAGAAATAACAAAAGAGAAAGGTGTTAGAAACAAGGCTGAAGAGCAAATGAAGATTACCCACACTTTGTGAAATTGATGAAGACAGGCAGAAAAGAGAGAAGGAAAGAAACTAGTAAGACAAATAAGGCTAAAACCAGTGCTCATGCTCATGAAAAATTAAACAAAATGCAAAGAATAAAAAAGATTTCCTATGATTTCAGTCATGTGGTTATCTTGTGGAGTCGATAGTTTTGTGGTAGTGTCCAGTTCAGGGTATGTGTCTGATGTTACTGGTAGATGAGAGGCAGAGTGACCATGTATGTGTTGAATAATCTTCATAAACCCTCAGTAGGATTATGCTGGGATGCTAGATAATCCTGGTAGGCCTGCAGTAGGAAATTGGTAGTGCTGATTTTGGTGCTTTGAACTTCACAGGCCTTCAGTCTGACATTGCTCTGGTTCTTTAAGTGGGGTGTGAGTTGTTCAGCCTAAAACCCTCTGGGTGTCTCTGTTTGGCCTGAGCTTGGCTCCCAAATCATGTATGTCTCCCAGTTATACCTCCCTTGGTCACTGAGAGCCCTGAGATAGATACAGCTCATGGCTACTCCGGATCTCAGTTCATTTGGCCCCTCCCTAAAATGGTATCTTGTGGGTACACTTGGATGGGAGCCATCGCAACCATTGTTTTATTTTACTTGTGTATACTGTTACTACTTGCTCTTCCTGGTGAGTGCTTACAGTGCTTCTGTAGATTTTCTCTAGTTATGAATGACATTTTTCTGCCGAAAGAATAGAGTGTAGAATCCTACTTGCAAGGCCTACCTTTGTTCTAGAGCATAGGAAAGACAAGATAAGCAAAAATTCCATGATAGTAAAAGTGGAGAGATAAAATTGCAGACAAAGAGAGTGGTATTTCTACAATAACCACTCATAGACCTTTGGGACTTTTGAAGCTTTTTGCTAATTTACTAAAATAAACAATTATTAAAGCCTTGTTCAATAAGATTTAAATCACTACTTCTTTGTCACTTCCATACAGACTGTTCTCAATCTTTTTTTGAAGTTAAGGGTCTGTGTGTTAAGAAATAACAGGAAGATCCTGAGAACAGTAAGTGGGGACACATCTTTATCTGCCCAGCCTCCACTCATGGAATTTTTTTTACTTCATTTTGTTAAACACAGGGGCTTCTGGGATGAAGCACAGGCAGAAGCAAAGGGCAGAAGAACCGTCAACACTTTCTTCCTGCTTTTACTTGAAATGTATTTACAGGAAAAGGAATGCAAGTCGAGGAAAAAAACTAAGTAAAAGAGCTTGGGAGCATAATCTAATCTAAAGAGGAAGAGGGGACTCTGCTGGGAATTGTACTCTCAGAATTGCAAAAAGCATGAAAAGGGGTAAGAAGCATTTAGCTGAGTTTGGAGATAGGGGGTAGGCAACCATAGCCACGCTGAAGGTTTTAAAGATTGCTTTTGCATCTTTTACCCCTTCATGCTGTCCTGTGTGCCATTTGCTGGGGATTACTCTCCAGAATGACCGCCTATCTGTAATTCAATCCACAGTTGAGAAGAGACCCTTTGTGTTCTTCAGCAGAGCTCAATTGTCTACATTTCTTTTTCTCAGAATCAAATTTATTTAGGTGATGAGGAAATAAAACACAACCATAAGAATCAGCTGCTTTGTGGAGAAGCCACCAATTGCATAGAAAGAGAGATGAATACTGCTTTTATATTCTTTTGTTAGTCTGTCTAGAGGGCAACTTCACTGTTAGGCTAATGGATTTCATCGAAACTCTTCTCAAAGGCCTTCTGGTCTTCACACTGGTGTGAATTGTTGGTATAATGTTTACTAAAAAGTCAGTCTCCATCATTGTCCCCTTGCTGACAGTGTTCAATAATTTCCAATATCGTCATCTATACTGTGCATCGCAACCATATCAACAGGGAATCAGGGATTTTTTGTTTTGTTTTGTTTTTTGTTTTTTTGAGTGACTTTTGTATCTTGTTTTCTGGAAATGTGTTTATTTTCCCTGTTTAATTAGTGGACATAGGTGTGTTTATAGTATTCTCATGTTATTATTGATATATCTGTAGGGCCTTTTTTTTGATGTACCCTATTTTGTCTTATTTTTGTGGGGAATCAGCTTTATGCTTCAAGTTCACAATTTATTGCTATGGTACTTTAGATGGTCAGTTACAATGTAGAACTATTTAACATAAGAAAAACAGTAAGTATAAAAACATATAAACACTAACTAGATGAAAGCCAGGATGACTATGTTATATCAGACAAACTAGACTTAAGAATAAGGAGCATGAACAGGGACAGTGAGAAGAACTAAGAAAGAGAAAAAAAAAAAAGGACCCATGTAATAAGGAAATAGAAAAATTCCAATTTTTTACACAATTATAGCAAGCTCTAAAATGTATGAAAAAGGGCTGGGGAGATAGCTCAGCAGTGTAAGTGCCTGCCTAACAAGTGCAAGGTACTGAGTTCAGTTACCAGTACCATACACATGCACACACACACACACACACACACATGCAGAACCAAATAAATAAAAAAAGGGATTAAAATGCATGAAGCATAAACTGATAGGGCTGAGAGAAAAGCAGGCATATCTGTAACTACTGATATGCCACCATTAATGACTGAGGTACATTCCAGAGGTTTGCTAGTTAAATGAATTGGTTGCTAAATGAGGAATTATATGTAGTATGTACATTATAATATTTAGAACAAAGAAATGATCAAAGAAGACTCCACCTTATGACTTGGACATGACTCTCTCTGGCAGAGTTATGACTCTGACATGACATTTACAGTATAGAACATATAATCATATGTATATACAGAACATATAACATATAACTATATAGTACAGATATAAAACTATAGTTCTGTACTATATAGTATAGTCAGCAAAATTAAAGTACTGTATAAACATGATACACTGTACCCCCCCAAAAAAATTGGATTTCTATAAACAAGATGTATAAAACTAGAAAATAAGATGAGTCACAAGTCCAAATGGCAGGTCATAAGTCTGAACAGTATGCCTCAGTTATAATTCCAGATTATTGTTAAATGGGTCAGTTTCCAAATGAGGCAAATCTATAGTGCTGTAGTTTTTAAGATTTGTCAGTATTCAGCAAGACAGGTAGACAGCAAATTAGTAAAGCAATAGATCTTAGTAACAGTAATGAACTTGATCTAATTGATCTTAAAACTCAAATGTAGTTTTCCTTTGTTCTTTTGTAGACACTGTGTCCTCCCCCCCCCATTTTTTAGCTACCATTAAGATACTTAAATTTTTTTTAAGATGAAGAAGTTGACTAGTTTTCCTTTTTTTTTTTTGCTGGGGATGGATTAGGATTTCTTTATCTTGCATGATGGTTTCTGAGTCTCTTGGAATTTTAAAACTGTCTGTGTGATAGTTTTAAATATCCTCAGTGTCATATGTTTTTATTTTTTTGTAAAGACAGCATCTCACTATGTAGTTCAGGGCTGGCCTTGAGCTCACTATGTAGTCCAGGCTGGACTCAGACTTGTGGCAGTCCTCTTATGTGAGCCTCCTGAGTGCTGGAATTACAGGCATATGCTGATTTCTGTATAAAATTTTACTTTTAAGAGTAATTTTAGGTTTACATTACAATTGAGATGAAGGTACAGAAATTTCCTATATGCTTCCTGTTTGTAAACATGCTTAGATTTCTCCTCTTTGCTACCTTCTGCAAGAGTGGTAGATTTGTTCCAACTGATGAAACCACATTGAAACATTTTCCATGAAAAGATCTTTGACTACTTTGGTTAATTGAATTCCAAGGTATTTCATTTTCCACCGTGCTGTTATAAATGGTATTGTTTCTCTAATTTCCTGCTGTGTGTTTGTTATCTGTGTAGAGGATTGCTACTGACTTTTGAGTATTGACTTTGTATCCTGTTATGCTACTGAATTTCCATATCAATTCTACTAGCTTCTTGGTGGAAGTTTTTGGTTCTTCCAAGTAAAGTATCATGTCATCTGCAAATAATGATAATTTAACTTCTTCTTTACCTATTCTTATTCCTTTTATTTCTCTCTCCTGTCTAATGGCTTTAGCTAATGATTCCAAAACTATATTGAATATCAGGGGTGATAGAGGACATCCTTGTCTTCTACGTGATCTAAGAGTAAAAGATTTCAGTTTTTCCTCATTTAGAAGTATATTAGTCATTGCGTTGTCATAGATGGCTTTTATGAATTGAAGTAGAGGCATTCTATTCCAATTTTCTGTACAGCTTTGAAAATGAATGAGTGTTGGCCTTTGCCAAAAGCTTTTTCTGCATCAATTGAGTTGGTCATGTGATTTTTAGGTTTCAGTCTATTAATATAGTGTATGGATTTTCGAGTATTGAACCATGCTTGTGTCCATGGGATGAATCCTACCTAGTCATGGTGTATGATCTTCTTGATGATTTGCTATATTCTATTTGCTAGGATTTTATTGAGGGAGTTGCATCTATGTTCATGAGGGAGATTGGTCTGTAGCTCTCTTTTTTACTTTTGTCTTTCCCTGGTTTTGGAATCAGTATAATACTTGCCTCCAGAAATGATTTTGGGAGGACTGCTTCATTTTCAATTTCATTGAAGAGTTTGAGGAGTTTAGAGATTATATCTTCTATAAATTTCTTGTAGAATTCAGCTGAGAATCCATCAGCACCTGGACTTATCTTTGTCGACAGGCTTTTTACTGTATTTCATATTTTGTTGGCTATTATTGGGTTATTGAGAGTTGTATCTTTGTGGTTCAGTTTTGGTAATTTGTACCTTTCCAGGAATCTGTTCATTTTTGTCTGGTTCTCTGTGAGTGTAAACATTCTCAATATAGCTATAGATTATCTTCTGAATTTCCACTGGGTCTGTGGTGATTACACCTTTTTCATTTCTTATTGCTTGTATTTGAATTTTTTCTTTCCTCTTTTTGATGAAGTTAGCTAGGGGCTTATCAATTTTATTTAGTCTTCAAAGAACCAGCTTTTTGATTTGTTGATTCTTTAAACTGTTTTCTTCATCTCAACTGAATTTCTGCTCTAATCTTTATGATTTCTTCCTGTCTTTGGGCTTTGGTTTTAGTTTGCTCTTTTCTTTATAGATGTCGGAGGTGCAACCTTAGGGATTTATTAGTTCCTGTTTTGTTTTCCTAATGTGTGTGTTCATAGCTATGATTTTTCCTCTAAGAACTGCTTTCATTGTATGCCATAAATTCCTGTAAGTTGTGTTTAAATTTTCATTCAACTGTAGATATTGTTGAATTTCTTCTATGCCCCTTTGATTGCTGAGGAGGGTGTTTGTTCCAAGCTCTGGTTCAGTTTTCCTACTTTGTTGCTAATTTTTTGTCAGGTTGATCTATCTTTTTGAGATAAGTGGGTGTTAAAGTCTCCTCTTAAGATTGTTGTCTTGGATATTAGGTTTTTCATGTCCATTATGATTTGTCTTACATAGTTGGGTGCTTCTGTGTTTGGTGCATATATGAGTGTTATCTCTTCCTCTTGAATTTTTCCCCTAACCAATATATACTGGCCCTCTTTGTATCATGTGATCATTCTTGGTTTGATGTTGAGATTGTCCAAGGACAGAATTGCTACTGCTGCTTTTTTCTAAGTTGCTGGGGCATGTAATATTGCTTTCCATCCTTTGACTTTGAGCCTATGAATGTCTTTTTGAGTTAAGTGTGTTTGTTGTATACAACATAGTGTTGGATTTTGTTTCCTAATCCATTGTGCCAGTCTTTTTCTCTTAATTGGTGAATTCAGTCCATGTATATTGATGGTTATAATTGAAATGTGTTGACTTATGATTGTCATGATATTTACATGCTGTTCTTTACTCCTTTTTATCCTATTTTTAATTGTTTGCCATGATTAGTGGGTTTGTTCTGTTCTCATTCGAGGAGTTCTGGTTATTGTGGTCTTTCTGTAGAATGTCTTTCAGTAGTTCGTGGGGATGCCTTTGCCATCTTGAAATTCTTTAGTTGTTCTTTGTCATAGAAGTATTTCACTTCTCCATCAAACTTGAAAGAGAGTTTTTCAGGGTATAGTAGTCTGGGCTGGAATTTGTTCTCAATGCAGGACTTGAAGAACTGTGCTCCATGATCTCCTTGCCTTCATGGTTTGTGTAGAGAAGTCTGTCTGTAATTCTGATGGGTTTTCCTTTGAATGTGATCTGCTTCTTCTGCCTAGCAGCTTTCAGTATATTATTTTTGTGTTGGATTTTTGGAATCTTGACTATTATATGTGTTGGTCTGTTTTTACTTGGGTTGAAGTTATTTGGTGTTCTGTATGCTTCAGTTACTCGAATGTCAAGATTGTTTCCTCATATTTTGGAAGTTTTCTGCTATTCTTCCCATATTCTTTTTCTATCATTTGTTTTGACTCCTTCATTCTCAGTGATGCCAATTAATCTCACCTTGTTCATCTTGGCATCATCTTGCAGTTGTTGGACTATTTTTTCCTGCATTTTGGTTACTTTTAAGAGATCCTTTCTCACCTTTTCACTAGCTGCACCTCTGTCTTCAAGATCTGAAACTCTGTCTTCGCTTTCACTCAAATGGTTTTGTAGACTCATGATTGATATTTTTAGTTCTTCTATGTCTCTTTGACTCTGCCTCCTGTGTTCTATTTCTTTTCTGTATTGCTCATTCCAGGAATCCGTTGTAGTTGTGATCTCCTCTATTTTTTTTTTTTTTTTTTT
>PVKA01033710.1:0-24112 GCA_004027165.1 Ctenomys sociabilis
ATTTTCTGAGCAAGGAGATTGTGGAGCCACAGAGGAAAGAGATTGAAGTTCTATAGTGTGCCTGGGGAGAGTCACATGAAGAGAAAACTTTTTCTCAGGCTCTCACAGAGAGCATTCTGGTCAAGCATTGGCTGTGACTCATCCACATGGATGACACAGACAAAGGAACTACAGAATAATGTACAGGACTACAAGATAAGCCCTGAGAAGACTTCAATGACCACATAGGAAATATAAAGTTCATGTGTTCATATATAAGTTTTGATTTACCTAGGTCTTAACCATCCAGTATAAAAGTATAAAAGTATAAAAATGATGTATACATCGTGAGCCCATAATATTAAGCTGAGTTGTAAATGGATATGGTCGACAATTTCTTTGAATAACTCCCTATGGTTGCAGAATGCTGGACTGTGTTGGATTCTGGTGTCGAGATCAAGCACCTAAGGTAGTTGAATGTCAACAGAGTGCCCACTTTTGACAGGTGTAGACAAAGGAAGGGTTGTAGAAAGAAAAAAATCATGATGTGTGTGTATAGACAGTACAGTTGGGATAGATAACGCTGTGCTTCTACATAATTCTATGATAGGGAAGATCTGCACTAATGGTGGTTGGACAGGATATTATGTCAGCTTTTAGTGCTATGGTCATCCACTAGGTAAATAATTATTGAATTTTTGATATAATTCAGCTATATAAAAACCTGTAAATATAATATCATGTATGCACCTTGTACAATACCAAAACGTTATGAAAACAGATTGCAATGTATTATTTCATCGACTCTGTATGGTTATGGTATTTTGAAACTGTCTGATTGACATTTGTATTTCAATGAAATAAAAATAAGTGGAAAAAAAAGAAAAAAAAAGATACATGACTAAAAAAAAAATATAACCACATACTTTCCTAGGAATAGACATCAGTGATTAATATGCTAAATAGGTATCAATCACCTTGAAAAAGCCAAGAAGAACCATTAACCCAACCCCTTCCTAATTCTTTTCCTATTACAGGAAAGGCCCTATTTTGTGTTCATGTTCGCTTGCTATGTGAGTCACTTCTCCATTTTACCTTGATTTGATCAATATTACCTGAGCCATAATATTTGTAATCTTATTGGTTGACCTTAGTTTTTTAACACACCATGTCCATCTTGTGAGTTCCCATGTTTTCACCTGAGACCTGACTCACCTCATGCTTTTGCTCTATAAAAATCCCTTTAAAATGATTCCTTGGCAACTCTCTAGGATCCACTTTTGTTCTTCTGTTGGACTAAAGCTTTCTTTCTCTCAATAAATAAATTCTATTCTTAAAAGACAAAGAAACTGGGATGTGAGAAAATTGAAAAGAAAGAAGGTAAAAGAAAAAATAATGCAAGTTCATTACACTATTATTGTCTTTTAATTCATTGATAAGGTCTACACTAGTATTGATTGGAGAGAATGTAATGTTCACAAATTGTACTCTGAACAAATTCTTTAAATCTAAGAATTTGAAATGCATTACCTAAAGTTATTCTTCTCTGATTATGTTGCGAAATATTGTTCTACATTTTTCCATACAAAACAATTGGAATTAAGAATAACTAAACTCAAGTAAAGTTTTAATTATTAAATGTATTTGTTTCATAATTCTTTTCCTAAACTATTTTAGTACAGGGTATACAGGGTCTCACTATGTAGATTAGATTCATTGTAATCCTCCTGTTTTAAGCTTCCCAAGTGTTAGGATTTTAGTCACACACCACCACATCCAGTCTCATAATCATTTAAGTTCATTTCTTTACTTTACCTTATTTTGCTTGTGTATTAATTACTAGACTCTAAAATTTATATTTAGTGAAAAGTCTTTTCTAAAATATTTACTTTTTAAAGCCTTATATTTTGAAGTTTGAAATGTTGATATTTTCCATCATTTTTAACAGGTTAAAATAAATGTGTACTTACATTTATGTCTCATAATGAATGAATTTACCCAAGAAATATAAATGTAGTAATAATACCTTTAAGTCTTTTCTAAGAAATTTAGTACAATATGTACCTTTGGATATAAAGTTTCCCCCCACCTCAAGCCCCTTTCGTATATTGGCATAAATAAAATTCATTTATTTTATATATTTATTTGTTTATATATTTATTTATTTATTTGGTACAGGGTCTCACGTCACAGCTCATTCTCACTTCACACCTCAGTCTCACAGAGATCCTTCTATATCAGCCTCTTCAGTTCTGGGATTACAGGTGTGTGCCATCATGTCTCAGTCTGGTGCCTGGCACTACATGGTCAGAGATCCAGGGCCAGCATGGCATGCAGTACCGGGGATTGAACCTGGGTCCCTGCACTAGCCAAGTAGGCACTTAGACCACTGAGCTATCTCCCTAGCCTCAAAATGTATGTATAAAGAAACATTCTTTGTGTTTCCTAAATCATTGTCACTAACAAAACGCTTAGGAAGGGACATAATTTTGAAAAGAAATCATACTTTGAAATTAGCAAGTCATGATTATCTGTTTTCTTCTCAGTGCTCACTAGAGCACACCCTTCCAGATATTTAGTTGGAGATAGAGTCAATCATCATCTTTTTTAATGCAGATAAATAATGACTTTTCTAAAGGACGTACTATCCAAAGGTATATTCTTTTTATGCTTTCAAGCCCTACTATTTCAGGGCTACACTTCATTTCATAAATAGTTGCTTTTATGATAATTTTTAATACTAATTTTACTGAAAAAGAAGTAGGAATGAGCCAGTTTCAAAACAGGTTAATAGGACGGTTACAATAATTAATATATTGCATATTGTTTTCTTTTAGTAGTTACTCATAGTACAAAATGTAGACATGATATCTTGTCTAAACACTATTTGTTCAAAACTTTATTTTCATTCAAGTAAGAGAAAGTAGCTGTCTATCTATGGAAACTATTTTGTACATACCGATATATATATATATATATATATATATATATATATATATATATATATATATATATATACATACACACACACACACTACAAGATGGGTCTTGATTTATAACCCCATTTTTGTTTAATTTTAACACAGATGTGCATTCCATTTTCATTCATATACTGTAGATGCATGAATTCAGCAATGTAATCCAGTATAGTCCAGTAGTCTATAATAGTGGTGGGCTATCCACATGACTGGCAATGTCAGAAGTTGTTGACTTGAGCCTTTTACACCTCAGCATATTAATATGGCTTTACTTTTTATACCTCATTTTTTATAGTTTTCTGTTGGATGGTTAAGTTCAAGATAAAGAAAGCCCTATAGAACAAAAAATGTAACTCTTGCATCTGACAAGGTCAGTCAAAGCCACTTAGGGTTTTCAGATATTTTGTCAATGTTAGCCATGTGGATGAGTCATAGCCATTTCTTGACCAATGTTCTCTCTGTGAAAGCCTGAGAGAAAGTTTTTTCTACAGTTGCCTCTCCTTAGGCACACTCTACATCATTGATCACTTTCCTCTGTGGCCCCATAATCTGCTTAATCAGACAATTTGGGACACCATTGATGGTAAGCTCAACAACTTATCATTTAGGGTATTAATATCATTAAGCTTCTTTTCTGGAAGGTTAACAACTTAAGTTGCATACCAAAAATTATAGGAAAAGAAGAGCTCAAAGATAGCCAACATTTTGGCCCTAACCATTCAAGGTCACTGAGAACTCAGGACATAATATAAAAATTAATAGAGCTTTAATGGAAAAGTAATATGCTGCACAAAAGAAAATTAATGGTCAATATCATATTATAATCTAGAAACAAGAGTTATCACCAATAAATCAATTGCCAAGTGTCGCCCATATAGCTCAGTGGAATAAATCATCTGCTTAGGCAGAGTACAGCTTCCAGGCTTAGATTCCTGGAGTCATGGCCCTGCACCAGAGATATGCTGAGATGATGATTGAGACTGGATATGGCAGTGCCTATCTATAATCCCAGCACTTGGGAGGCTGAAAACAGGAGGATTACTACAAGTCTGATCTATGTAGTGAGACTCTGTAGACACTGTACAAAAATATATTTAAAAATTTAATCATTTAAAAAATATTTGATATGCTTCTGGGAAAAATGTACACTTCTATATTTTAGTGAAGTATATAAAGTAACAAAACCATTATGGAAACTCCTGTCAAACCTAAAACAAGAAATTCCCTATGTGGAACTATTGTTTTTCTTGGTATACTGAAAGAATTAAATACTTGATAGTTTAGTGATACATACACACCTATGTTTATAGCGGCACAATTTATAATTGTTATATCACAGAAGCAGCCTCTATCAAAATATTAATAGATAAAGAAAAGTTGGTATTTATGCATAGTGGAGTAGTAGCAAATACTGTTCCATAAAGAAAGATAAACTTCAGTCCATTTGAGGTCAACAAATAAAGAAATAAATCAGACAAACTAACTTAATATAAAATGTTTTAATTTAATTTATGTATTCAACTTAGAAGGAGCAAAAGCACAGATGGTAGGAAATAGGGGCCTAGATATTTGCAAAAGGAAAGCAGATCAAGAAATAAAGTGAGAAGGAAGAAGATTAAAAACCAATGAAAATGTTATACACATGTACCCACTCCTCATAATGAATATACTAACAAAAATGTAAAATGTCATCTTGCTATTCTAGTTGTGTAACATTTCTAATGTCATATCAATTATTACTATACTCTCTTTAAAATAAATTTTTAAAAAAGGTAAGAGGAGAACACAGAGAGACAAGAACAAAAATTTAAAGTTTCTTGAAAGTAAGCACTTGTATGTCCAATTTTACAAAACTGTATCTGTTAAGTTGAACAACAGGTTTAATGATGAAAATAGAAAAAATATCAACCATTTATAATCAGCTATTCTTGTTTTGAAAATTTGCCACATATGTATTGTTGTATGTTACCATTTTTGTCTTTCTTTCTGATTTTTGTTCTTGTTTTTATTACTTTCAAATTTAAATGAAAAACAACAAAAAAGTAATGTAATAAGTAATAACTAATGGTAAATGAATGAGTTATTAATGAATTAATAGTAATAAATAATAATAAGCATATGAATATATTAGTAAAATGCAAAAAATATTAATAAAAATTAAAAAGAAATGGGGATGATAGAAGACAATTTAAATGGAGATAGCAAATGAAACAATCCAACCAACAGCATCCTGGTCTATGTAGAAACACTATGAATCCCTTCCCCTTGCTTTGCTTATACACTTTTTGCTAATATATACTTATAGGTTTATAAGGCCCAATAAGCATAGGGTGAGCATAGCTGTATACTATAATTCCAAATCATGGTTGAACCCTGCTCTTGACAGTAATATACAACTGTTGTACAGTCTCAATACTTGTCCTGCGCAGGTAGCCACAACTCCTTTGTAGTGAAATTTCTCCCTGAAAGTGCTTTTGTGACCTTTCCCTTCCACAGCACTCCTGCTTTATGATCATAATTCTATAAAGACCTTATAGCGTTACAATAGTAGGTGTGGTTACTAGTGGCAGAGTGATTTCTCTCAGTTCCTCTCTTCTTTTCTGAAATGAACCTGTCTACATCCTTATTTTCCTCTTTTTGGCGGGATGGGGGGGGGGGAGTCAGGCATTGAACTCAGGACCTTGCGCTGGCCAGGGAAGTGCTTATTCTACTAAGCCATCTCGCTGGTGCCTTATTTTCCTTTTTGTCCTAATATTGAAGTCTGCCAAAATATAAAAAGAAATTTAACAAATAAAAGACAATTCAGAGATATAAAGGTAAACTTAATTCATGCTTATCATTAAAATTTGCCTAACAGGCATAAAGTACTTAACAGGTTTTAAATTCATAAATGAGGGATTTTTGAAATTAAACAAATCTGTAGAAGTAGTAATGGGTTCAGTTTTGAGAGATTTTAGAAATGGCAGAGGCCTTTGATGTCATATGCTGGGTCTAACGTTTCAGAAGCCTGATATAAGGGCCTTATCACATCCCCTAAAATAAGTATGTAGGTTCACTGACTCTCATCAAGGAAAGAGAATTTTTAGGACATATCAGTAAAAGAGACATGGGAAATACTTATTGGATTTAGATACTGGACTTATCAAAGAATGAAATAAAGACATTATAATAAATGAGATACGTTAAAAGCCAAAGTGGCTCACATTTTAAGATTGTTTTCAATATAGATGATCTTGGATGTGTATTCTCACTGTCTGCCAAGTTACAATGCAAATTATCACATGTTTGAAGTCATTATATACATTAAAACGTGCTGTCTCTGATGCAGCTTTCCCAATGGGCTTTAAAGACATTTTCAATGTGAAAAGAGTCTAGCATCCTTGAAGTTGTAGGCTATTATGAGGGGGCTTTATAAATTTAACACTGTATAAGAATGGAGGGAAGGGATTGTATGTTACACAGGCTGTCAGAAGCAGGAAAAGTTTGTCTTGAAGCTGGAGTCTTTCGTAGAAGTAGAATTTTAAATTCTTGATCTTATGATCTCTTTTTATTATTCATAGCTAAGTTAAGATAGGCAGTAAGACACAGGTAGGCTCTAGACAGAGTCAAAGCAGAAGACGAAAATATATTACAACTCTAGCTACATGTACACACATTAAAATCTAGTCCACAAAATAGTGACAAGGTGGCCTACCTGCATTCCCAGGAGATAAATAATCAATTATAATTGTGATGACATGGCCCAATACAGTATAGATAGACATAATTTGCCCAGATCACTGACCAGAACCTCCTGACACATCTCTTACAAAAATGTCCTTCTGATCTGCCCAACTCAGGCCCTGCGAGTGTAGGGGAGAGCATCAGTTTTCTATTGTGTCCAATGGAGACCAGGCCCCCTGCCTGAGGGAGACCTTTCCTGGCATTCTGCAGACCTCCACTGCCCCTCTAGAGTCAGCATAACCAGCCCTGTGAGTGAGAATTTCCACTGTGCTCTTGGGAGTCTTCTACACCCAACTAAGCCCAGGCCTGGTGAGTGTGTGTGAGAGCTTCTGTGCTCTCCTGCCCCCAAAACTTCAGACCCAGCTCAGGCCTCGAACACAGGCCTGTGGTAAAAACGTGAAGCTGAAGTCCCTGCACAGAGACTGGGGTCAAAACTATACAGCTAATGCAGGGGCAAAACATCTGGCCAGAGGGGCACAACAGGTCCACTTCCAAGGGCAGCAGCAAGAAGGAGCTGAGCACAGTAGCCAAACCCAAGACAGGCACAATTGGATGAACACAAATCTGGTATATTGGCACCTGAATTTTAGTACGTGCTAAAACTACACCAAAGCTCTACACCAAAGTTCAGTGGACAGTGTTATACAAAATGACAAAAGAGCAAAATGCAGTCTCAGGTTCCAAACTCACCCAAAACAAGTGTGGAGGACACTGGCACAGGGGAAATGTCTGAGTTAATAGTGTGTGAAGTAAAGAAACAAAAACAGAAAGGTATAGAGTAACTCAGATAGAATTAATCTCTGAAATAAAAAAGAAATCTATGAACTAATAGTGTCTGAAGTAAAGAAAAACAGAAGAAATTTATAAAGTAATGAAGATCAGAATTAGTTGTTCCGACGGTTTGGGGTTATTGTTAGACTGAAGATCAGAATTAATCTCTGAACTGAAAAAAGAAATCTCTGAATTAAGAGCATCTGAAATAAAGAATCAAATGCAGAAATATATAGAGGAAATCAGATCATAAAGAAACTCTGAAGTAAATTAATTAATAACGGCTTCTCAAGAAGGCACTGATAAAAAATGGAAGTGATTAGAAAGTGGACGGATTCCCTGAATGAGAAATATAGGAAAGAAATATATCTCATGAAGCACAGTCAAAGAGACATAGAGGAACTTAAAATTTCAATCACAAGCTTATAAAACTGAGTGAAAGTGAAGATAGAGTTTCAGGACTTGAAGACACCATCGCAGCTCATGAAAAGGTAAGAAAAAAATCTCTTTAAAATAACTAGGATTAGGGAAAAAAGTAATTCATCACATGCAAAAAGATGCAAAGAAGAACACATTGAGACTAATAGTCATCAAGGAGAAAGAGACAATACAAATGATATAAAAATAATACGGGCAGAAGTAATAGCAGAAAAATTCCAAATATGAGGAAACAATTTCACATTCAGGTAATCAAAGCATGCAGAACTTCAAATAACTTAAACCCAACTAAAAATACACAGAGACACATAATAAGCATCATCCCAGAAGTCCAGCACAAGAACAATATACTGAAAGGTACTAGAGAAAAGAAAACGATCACATTTACAAGAAAACCCATCAGAATTATGGCTGACATCTCTTCACAAACCATGAAGGCAAGAAGAGCAAAGAGGAGGATGCTTCAAGTCCTCTATGAATACAAATTACAGCCCAGACTACTATATCATGCAAAATTCTCTTTCAAGTTTGATAGAGAAGTGAAATGATTCCACGTGAAAGAAAAACTAAATAATTTCATGATGACAAAGTCTACACAGACTACTGAAAGATGTTCTAGAGTGGGACCAAAATAATCAGAATTCCAGGAATGAGAACAGAAGGAACCCACTAAATAGGGCAAACAATTAAACACAGGACAAAAAGGAGTAAACAACAGCAGGTAAATAACATGTTGAATGTAAATCAGTACATTTCAGTTATAATCATCCATGTAAATGGACTCAATTCAGCAATTAAATGAAATAGATTGGCACAGTGGATTAGGAAACAAAATCCAATATGCTGTATACAAAACACACACTTATGTCATAAAGAAACTCAGAGCCTGAAAGTCAAAGGATGAAAATCAATACTACATGCCCCAGCACATTAGAGAAAAATCAGGGGTAGCAATCTTGTTCTCAGACAGTCTCAAATTCAAACCAAGAACGACTAAATGAAATAAAGAAGGCCACTATATACTGGTTAGGGGAAATATTCAAGAGGAAGGTGTAGCACTCATAAATGCATACACACCAAAGATGGAGCACCCAACTATATAAGACAAATCTTAGTGGACATGAGAAATCTAATATACAATACTACAGTCTTAACAGGAGACCTTAATACCCACTGATCCCATAAAGATACGTGAACCAGAAAAAAAAATTTTAAAGATGTACCAGAACTGAACCAAAGCTTTGAACAAATGAACTTAGTGAACATATACAGAGTGTGCCACCCAATGTATAATTTTGATTATACATTTTTTTTCAGCTGCACATGGATGATTTTCTAAAGTAGACCAGTACTGGTCCATAGGTCAGGTGTAAGTAAATGCAAAAAGCATAAATTATCCCATGCATTGTATCTGTCCACAGTGCAATGAAACTGGAAATAAACAACACCAGAAAACAAAAACACCCTTAACTATATAAAAATTAAAGAACATCATTCTCAGCAACCACTGGGTCATAGATGAAGTTAAACAAGAAATTCAGTAATATCAACAATTCAATGAAATATCAGACACAACCTTGGGAATTTATGCAATATTATGAAAGCTGTCCTCAGAGGGAAATTTATAACTGTGAACTCACATTAGGAAAACAGAAAGAGAAAAAATAAACACCATAATGTTGGACCTCCCACATCTAGAAGAGAAAGAACAAATGAAACACAAAGCCCAAAGACAGGAAGAAATCTTAAAGATTAGAGAAGAAATTAATTCAATTGAGACAAATAAAATAGTTCAAAGAATTAACAAATCAAAAAGCTGTTTCTTTGAAAGATAAAATTGATAAGCCGCATGCTAATCTCATCAAAAAGAGTAAGGAAAACATTCAAATAAAAGCAATAAAGAATGAAAAGGGAGTAACTATCATGGACCAGGTCGAAAATCAGAACATTATCAATAGCTACTTTGAGAACCTCTACTCTAACAGAATGCAAGACACAGAAGAAATGGACAGATTCCTCAAAAGGATCAGAATACCAAAAGTGAATCAAGAAAATATAACAATTCTCAATAATCCAATAACATCCCATGAAATGTGAAATATCATAAAAAGCCTGCCAAGAAAGAAAAGTCCAGGTCCTGATGGATTCACAGCTGAATTCTATAAGAAATTTATGGAAGATATAATCCCTATGCTGCTCAAACTCTTTGATGAAATTGAAAAGGAAGCAGTTCTCCAAAAATCATTCCTGGAGGAAAATATTATACTGATATCAAAACCAGGGAAAGACACAACTGAAACAGAGAACTACAGGCCAATCTCCTCATGATCATAGATGCAAAAATTGTCGATATAATCCTAGCAAATAGAATACAGCAAATCATCAAGAAGATCATGCACCATGACCAGGAAGGATTAATCCCAGGGGAGCAAGGATGTTTCAATATTCATAAATCTATAAACGTAATACAATATATCAATCGAGCAAAATCTAAAAACCACACAACCATTTCAATTGATGCAGGAAAGGCTTTTGGCAAATTCCAACACTCATTCATTTTCAAAGTCCTACAGAAAGTTGGAATAGATGGACTCTACTTCAATCTGATAAAAGCCATTTATGACAACCCATTGTCTAGTATAATTCTAAATGAGGAAAGATTGAAACCTTTATTCTCAGATCTGGTGCAAGACAAGGATGTCCTCTATCTCCACTCCTATTCAACATGGTTCTGGAATTATTAACTAGAACCATTAGATAAGAGAGAGAAATAAAAAGAATAAGAATAGGTAAATAAGAAGTTAAATTATCATTATTTGCAGATGGCATGATACTTCAGTTGGCCGACCTGAAAATCTCCACCAAGAAGCTACTAGAATAGATGCACAGATTTAGTAGCATAGCAAGATATGAAGTCAATACCCAAAAGTCAGTAGCATTTCTCTACACAGATAACAAACACACTGAGAGGGAAATTATAGAAACAATACCTTTTACAATAGCACCGCGGAAAATGAAATACCTTGGAATTCTTCTAACTAAGGAAGTCAAAGGTCTTTTAAAGGAAAATTACAGGCCTCTTCCTGCCATGGTGATTGCAGATGGCTAGGCGGAGGGCAGGGCGCCTACTTGGCCCACCCCTTTTCCCGCACTGTCAGAGATGCAGTGTATGTTGAGCCGATGCCACCACAGGCTGTTGAATGTTGTGGGCCTGAGCTTCCCTCTGCTGCCCTGCAGGCTGCTTCACTGCGTTCCTAGCTCCATGAAGCCATTGGTCGTGTTCGTCTGTGGTGGTCCCAGAGCTGGCAAGTGGACCCAGCTATCCTGCATCATGGAGAAATATGGCTACACACAACTTTATGTAGAACATCTTCGTGATGAAAGGAATAACCCAGAGTCACAGTATGGTACTCATTGGAAAATACATTGAAGAAGGAAAGATTGTGCCAGTTGAGATAACCATCAGTTTATTAAAGAGGGAAATGGATCAAACAATGGCTTCCAATTCCCAGAAGAATAAGTTCTTGATTGATGATTTCCAAGAAATCAAGACAACGTTCAAGGCTGGTACAAGACCATGGATGGGAAAGCAGATGTATCTTTTGTTCTGTTTTTTTTTTTTTTTTTTTTTTTTTTTTTTTTTTTTTTTTTTTTTTTTTTTTTTTTTTTTTTTTTACTGTAATAATGAGATCTATATTGAATGATGTCTTGAATGGGGAAAAAGTAGTGGTACAAGCGATGACAACAGAGAGAGCTTGGAAAAGAGGATCCAGACTTATCTTCTGTCAAGAAAGCCAATTATTGACTTACATGAAAACATGGGGAAAGTCAAGAAAACAGATACATCCAAATGTATTGAAGAAGTCTTTGCTGATGTTGTAAAGATTTTTGATAAAGAAGGCTAACTCTGAACCTGAAATGTCTTTGAAATCATGCTTGAATAATGCTTTGATAGCTGCTATACAATCCCTTTTTAAGACAGTTTTAATCTTTCAAAATTATATCTTAATTAATGGCTAGAAAACACATAATAAGACATTAAATGTTTTGTTCATTGTTTTAGTCACAGGAGTAGACAATGAATTCTGTTTTATCTTGGTTTTAGTTACTATGGTGATCACAGAACAAAAGTATCAGCTAGTTCTTTGTTTTTATTTAAAACACTATCCCTTTTATAGTTTGTGCTTTCTGTGTGTAAAACTTTTAGTATGCATGTTATATTTCTTTAGTATTTACAGCGTGACAGCGGGTGTGGTGACCACATGTATAATGCCAGTATTCAGGAGGCTGAGGCAGGTTTTGAGTTCAAGACCAACCTGGGCTACATAATTTAAGGTCAGCCAAAACTACAAGACCTAGTCTCAACAATGCAAAACAAAAAATGTGATTCAAACATGTTAGTATTAGGGATTCCTACTTCTTTTACTTGCAGGTTACAAATTCCAACCTATGAAGGGAATTTGTGGACCAAATTTTCAAGGAACTTTTTGTGTAGTCAGTTCTTACATACAGTGTTTGGTAAAAAAAAAAAAAAGTCAGAAAATAGAGATTACTAGCAACATTTTAATATTTATCAAATATCTTAGCATTTCCTATAGAAAGATAAAGCTTAGCCTACTCCAGCTTTTGCAAGGTTATATGAGAAACCATACATAGTCTCTTCTTTGAAGGTTGGATTCACAAGGAATCATAGGCTGACAGAATGGTCAGCATTATTGTGATGTATTTGGAGGGGACAGGTCAGGATCACATTTAATGACTGTGTTCCTTCTGTTCTGTTAAATGCTGTTGATTATGGTCAAACTGATCACCACAACTTGTAGAAGCAGACCTTTTAAATGCATGTGCTAGGCTGAAATGATTCAGTTCTCACCTTAGTAGCAATTCAGGTCTTTTATTTATTTCTAGCCTAAATACAGGGTTAGAGTAAAATTATAGAGGGCAATGTAGGGTTAGATATCACATTTATAGTTTATTTCCTGGAATACTATTCCCATAGTTATTTAAGAAGATTTAAAAATCATTGCAGTTTGGTCAAAAAAATTAATAAATATATCTTATAATGTTCGAAAAATGAAAAGGACAATTACAATATTCTGATAAAAGGGATAGTAGAGCATTTTAGAAAATGGAAAGCTATTCTTTACCTCTGTATAGGAAGAACCAACATTGTGAAGATGGCCATACCCTCAAAATTGCTATACAGGTTTAATGCAATCCCTATCAAACTACCAAAAACATACCTCCCAGACCTAGAGAAATCGTTCCTAAAATTTATTTGGAACCAGAAAAGAATTACAATAGCAAAGGCAATCCTGGGCAAATAGGCAAGGCAGGAGGCATTACAATTCCCAACTTGAAATTATACTACAAGATTACTGTGATAAAATCAGCATGGTACTGGCAACTAAATAGACTGCAAGGTGCACAACTCTCTACCAACACACTCAACAACCTGATATTTGACAAAGGGGACAGACATGCTCACTGGAAGAAAGACTGCCTCTTTAACAAATGTTATTGGGAAAACTGGCTCTCCACATGACGAATACTAAACTTCACCCAGGTCTATAACCATGCACTAAGTTAAAGTCAAAATGGATTAAAGATGTAAATATTAACACATAAATACTCAATCTCCTCCTGGAAGAGAAATTATGAGGAACTCTTGAAAACATAGGGGTAAGCAAAGAGTTCATATCACAAGGATGACACTTAAAAGAATTAACAACTGGGACCTCCTCTTATTGAGAAGCTTTTGCATGTCAAAAGAAATTACCACCATAGTTAACAGATAATCCACAAATTTGGAATAAAAATTGACAAAAACACACAGAGAAAGATCTGCTCTCTCTACAATATATAAAGAACTAAAGGATATTAACACCTTAAAATTTAAAGACCCAGTCCAGAAATGGGCATCTGACATGAACACACACTTCACAGATGATGAAATTTAAAAAGTCAGTAAATATTTGAAAAAAATTCTCCACATAATTAGCCATCCGTGAAATGCAAATTAAAATATCACTGAGATACCATCTCACTCCAAAAAGAATGGGCATCATAAACAAATCAACTAACAACAAATGTTGGTGACACTATATGGAAAAAGGAACCCTTGTCCACTGCTGCTGGGAATATAGACTGCTGCAACCATTATGGAAATCAGTGTGTAGACTACTTAAACTAGACTGGAAATCCCATTCAAACCAGCTACCCCCCTTCTGGGAATTTTCCCAGAGGATCTAAAAACATCATATCATAGTGATGTATGTATACCTATGTTTATAGCAGCAAAATTTGTGATAGCCAAATCTTGAAAACAACCAAGATATCCATTACCTGAGCAATGGACGAAAAAGATACGGTATTTTTGTACTCAGCCATAAAGAATGATAAACTCGAAACCTCATACATAAGTGGATACCATTTGAAGATATACTCATATGTGAAATAAACCAGACCCATAAGTGTAAATATTTTACAGTCTGTCTAGTGTAAGAACTCAAAAGAAGAAATACAGATAGAAATTTATAACAAAATTAAAAAGAAAAGGAGGACGTGAAGATTGGACAATTAAAATACAGCAAAGCAACAAGCTAGGAAACATGACAGGCAAAGTCATACATTTGTACATACAAGATGGGCAAGGCAATGATTCTGAGAACTATCAGCAAGTTGTCAAAACTAGCAGTTATTTGGTGTGATTCTCACCCTAACTATATATGCTAATACCTGTGAAGTGAGTGAATGCACTGAATATAGCAATATGTAATAGTGCAGTCATGCTTGGAATGCCTGTCATTCTGGTCTTCTAAACATGTATTGCTTTTCAAGACATACCAATTATGGCCAGAATGTATCTAAAGTAAGTGTTTTTTTCTTATTTTTGAACAAGAAAAGGAGTAAATGAAAAAATGAGGCAAGAGTAGAAAGCTGCCACAACACTGTATATGGTTAGATTTCTAAATTACTTCATAAAAATATGTAGCTGTTTATTCATATTTTTAATGTTTTTATTTTTAATTATTTTGTATATTCAATGGAGATAAAGGTTAACATATCAATACATGATAGAAAAACACATGTTCCATCTTATGCCTAGGATATTTGATATTTAGACAGACAGTGAGGTTAAACCCAACTGCACATGCTGTAGGGCAATAATAAAATTCTCTTCTGAAGGGATAACAACCTAATTTGTTGTTAGGGGCTGAAAGGACAGCCAACAGTTTGGCTCTAGCTTTTCAAGGTCAGTGAGGACTCAGGACATAGGATAGTCTATATTGTAACATCATGTATATCAGTTGTGTCCCAAATTTTCTGATCAAGGAGACTATGGGTCCACAGAGGAATGTGATCGGTAAAGTAGTATATGTGTAAGATCACCTGTAGAGAAAATATTCTCTCAGGATTTCACAGAGAGCAAATAGGTCAAGCAATGGCCGTGACTCATCCACAAGGCTAACACTGAAAATGGATTACAAAGTGCAGTATAGGGTATCAGATAAGTCCTAAAGGGACTTGACTGACTTTAGCAGATAGAAATGTTACATTTCTTGTTATATAGGTCTTGCTTTAGCTTGGTTTTAACCATCCAGCAGGAAAGTATGGAAACCACATGTGAAAAGTGAAGCCATGTTAATATGCTGAGCTGTGGAAATCTCAAATCATCAGGTTGAGACATTGCCAGTCCTGTGGATAACCCAGTACTGTTGTTGAATACTGGACTGTATTGGGATATTTTGCTGAATTTATCCACCCACAATATTTGGATGGCAATGGAATACCCATCTCTTACAAAACTAAAGAAAAAACGAAGGACCGTTTTGTATCTGCATATACAAAATAGTTAGAACACGTATATAGCTACTTTCTGTTAATTCAACAAGAAGATAGATTTGTACTAATAGTGTTTGCACAGGATATCATGTCTGCATCCTGTGCTATGAATGACTACTACAAAGAGAGCAGTATGCAATGTATTAATTGTTATAACTGTCCTACCGACCTGTTTTGAAACTCTCATTGCAATTTTTCTCAATAAAATTATTAAAAACTAAGCAATAAATAAATAAAAAGTATTCAAATTATAAACTACTCCAAAAAATGTCCTTCTTATTTATTTCTGTGTACACTTTCTACACGTCTTACTTCCCCATTAGGTCAACATTGTGGAAGTGGCCATGGTTATAATCTTATTGGTTGATCACTGTTTTGTCCCACATAATACATGCTTCATGATTTGCCACCCACCTGGAGACTTTGCTGTATAGCAGTCCCTTGCTTTTTCACAGTTCAATTTTCACAGACTGTTTTAAAAAAATATTAATCTAACTTATTTGTGGTGGATTTTTTGCTATATCATGTGATTTTGTAGTATCATACAGTATACATATGATGTTAAAATTATATATGTTTATGAGTTTACAACATGGTGAAGAATTTTATGTTTTTGTTTTTATTTTTATTTTATCTTTTATTTTCTTACTTTTTTTGTTTTAGGAAAACATCTACAGGGTGTTCAGGATCTCACTATTAGACCAGACTCATACTGATCCTACTGTTTATAGCCTCCTAAGTACTAGGATTGCAGGTGTACACCCGCACGCCTAGTCTCAATTGCAGTCTCAGCATGTCCCTCTGGCAGGACCATCAGGGCAAGCCCAGGATATAACCCCCAGTGCCTGCACCTGCCTGCAGGCACTGTAATCCACTGAGCAATTTGGGTACCCTATTCAAGAATGTTAGGAGTATTTTTAAAAATGTAGGAAAAGTTTATGAGTGTGGGAAGGGTTTATAAAGCCTTAAAATATATACGAATACTAAAATAAATATAATGTCCCTACTTTGCTGATTTTCACTTATTGCATGGTTTTCTGTTGTTTGTAACCTCCATGATAAGTGAGAGACCACTGTGTTAAACTTCCTATGGAAAGTGGGATCCATGGCAACCCACTCAGGCCCATTCCTATCTCTTAGGATTTGCACTCTACTAATAGAATTCCCTACTCTTAATATCCATTGTTCCTTAAAATCCATTCCTCAATTTCATTGGACACAAATTTGGCATATTTGACATCTATCAGATTGAGAGCAATGTGTATTTTCCCTACATTAATTAGGGATTCTGTATATTTGGAGGTTCCACTGATTTAATGGGAAGGTGGTAAGAAAAAAAGTAATTTATTTTTTATCGTGGATTCTGAATTGTGACTCATTTAGGTAAGCAAAAATTGTCATTCTTGTTTGCCAATAGTTTATGCTTTCAATTTTATACCTTGTCATTTTATGCATTGTTTTTGTTCAAATAATGATAACTTCAAGTTTAATATACAGAAAGGTTATGTTTCCTTAATGAACACTTTACTTTTTCAGACAGGGCCTTTTAATCCTTTCTGTATATGCTGGCATTAGACTTAACTGTTGCTGAGTTAATTTGCACATTCTACTTGACTTATTTAACTTGTTATACAGTATCAGTAGAGAAAAGTTTTGTTAGAGCACCCCCTAGTGTGGATTTAGATATAAAATCCTGTAAAATGGGTCTTTTATGGAATCTAGCTTATATTAAGGAAATAGATTTGCCTGTTAATAAATCACAGGACACAATCTTCCAGTTAAATCCAATAGGTTGTAAGCTATTTTCAAGCCATGAAGAGAGCCCCAAAGTCCATTCAAAATCTAGAGGAAATGTTAAGCTTGTTCTGCCTCAGTTTCCTTTCTGGTATAATCTTCCACTGCTGCAAAGAAATTTTCGCTCTTGAGATTCCACACACTTACATTTGCAGGATGAGGATGACAACTCATGGACAGTTTGCCTCAATAACTCACTGTGAGCATGAAAATGAAAGACTTCCTTTTCCTGATATCATTTCATATCTATTCTTGCAACTCTGTACTTTCCTTTTTGAGAGACATATTTCCACTAAGGATTAGAGAGGAAGGCACTCTGAACTCTCCCAACTTTTCCCTCCTGTCCAACAAATAAGAATCTTTAAGGTAAGGTCATGGAAAATTAGTGCTTTCTAATGCCAAAGACAAAAACTTCATCTAAAATGGTGGACACATTCCCTGTCTCTGAGTCATACAAGACATCAGAACTTTTGCCTGTTCCTGAAAACACACATAAAAGCTATGGCCTACCGTAGCATTCTGGATAGCAATCTTCTTTAGGAGACTAAACCTGACACTATGGAAAGAATCAACCTCTTGTTGAAACCATATTAAGACATTTACTAAGTACAATATTTAAGGGATAAAAACAAATTGACTTTAAGAAATAATCCCAAACCTCCTCTCTTTTTCTCTCTCTCTCTCCCTTCCTAGATCTGATTCTCATCATTTATATGTGTAAAGGAGAAAGGTATTTTTAATACTGTATAAGTTGTGGCTGCTGAATGATGGGTACAAATTTTAACCTGTGAGTTTCATAAGTGTTTTGCAGAGACATGAAAGTTTTAGAATGGATCATAAATAAACTTACATTTGCCTTGCCGCTAAGGAATATTACCTAAGTGATTATGTAGACAACACAAATGCCTTAGAAAATTCTTTTATTTTCTTTTTAATTTTTTGTTTTTTTAGAGTACAAATTATAATTAAAACAAAAAATTACAAGTGATACAGAATTTCACTTAACAAATTTATATGAATTTCACAGTATTTGTCATAATACATAATATTGCCTTCCAACTAATTAGTCAAGTTACCAGATATATACTCATAAAATTGCAAGAAGACAAAAATAAAGAAATGTACTAGAAATTAAGACAAAAATGAGAAACAATTGAGAAAGGAGATGAAACAAATTAAAGCATTTTCTTCTTACCATAGACCAGTAGAAATATGCAGTGTAATTGTCCAATCTGTCCTTGCATGTATAGATAAATCTCTTTCTCCCATTCCCTCTCCTATCCTTCTCCTCAACTCAGTAACTCTTTAGAGAATTCTTTGCCCTAGTATGCAGGACAAGGTTTTTCTGAGCCATTACTTGATACTATCTATCGCTAAAACTGCTCTCTTTTGCAGGCTGGGAAGAGCTCCAACTGCTTTCAATTTGTCCTTTGATATTTTCCTCATTCTTTTTCAATGAACTGGAAAGCAGTGCTTTAGATCTCTTGATTATCGGTTTTACTAAAAATGCTTCCTTTTTAACATGGCCATTAGAGCTGAAATCAATTGTAGCTTGTGCTTTTGAAAACACATGCTGTATTTAGGATTGTGATTTTCCAGGGAAAGTTGGCATGAAGTGAGTAAGAACAGCTAGTTCATACTAATGTATTTTCCTGTCACACTCCAGATGGCAGCTACTTTCTTTGGAGCAGGTCAAGTGAGGGAATACATTGAGAGAATTATAATTGAAGTAGAGATTATAAAAGACACCTACTTTTACCATGTGTTACAGATGAGAAATTCAAGGTCAAATTATTTTATTCCTTTAAAATGTGTTTTTAAACAGTTCACAGTGTTTGACCCTCACATATGGAAAGATAGCTGCTTAATATTTTTCTGCACCCACACATGCCCTGCCTACACTCTACAAACAAATACAATGCAGAGGAAGGATTGATTATGATACTATTTGACATCCAGAATTTTAAAGTAAAAAAGGAATAATGCTCAGAATTAACTTTTCTTCAAATATTCTTTACAATAAGACATAATTCTTACATGTGTTCAAAATGTAAATGTAAGCCTCCAGGAAATTCAGACTTCTCTGGCCCATCAGCCAGAAAAAAATGCATCCACTATCATTAAATCTGAGGCTCTTTTGATTCTGAAGATGAGGATTCCAAAAAAACTTTATTCAAAGTCTCATCTCCTGTTACTGAGACTGATTCTCTTCCCAATTGCCCTGGAGATCTTAAGGATGAGGTTTCTAAGCAAGCTGTAATTGATGCCTTTTAGGCTACATCTATCATTATTTGATTTTGTTCAAGATCCTCAATGGCAATATTATTTACAGGAAGTAAAAGGCAAATATTGGGCTACCCATGTTTACATATCTTTTCCTCTCAGGGACCTCATACATATCAAATAAGATCTGTAAAAGTTTCCAGATGAGCCCAATATGTACTTTGAAGTTTTTGCATGGCTTACACAGCCCTATAGAACTAGAGTAGAGCTATGTAATGAGACCCAAATCAAATATCAATTTACAATGAGAAACAAGCACATTACAAACTTCTATTACATTTAAAAATGAGTGTCATACTTTTGATGTTAGAAGGCAGAAACCAGGCAGCCAGTACAACAGCTGGTTCCTACTAGAGCCTAAGAGTCCTTACCCAAAATCCTTACTGTTCTAACAATACTGGAGATTAGAATAAGAGACAGCTTTATAAATGTATTCTTGAAGGGCTAAGAAGCAAAAGAAATAAATCCTTCAGTAATTTTAAATTGTCAACAATTCATCAAGAAAAAGGTGATTAAAAATGTAGATTACTCTTAAAAACAAGTTTATTACCAGTCAGCCTCAGATATTAGGAAAAGGCTACAAAACACAATTTCAACGCCATATAGTTTATTTAATACTCCTTCTCAATGTTTCATGATCAGAAGAAGAAAGCCAAGGGGAGAAAATAAAGACGCCAAGAAAAAATGACAGTCTTGTTTGTTTACTTAGAAAAAATAGAGCCTATGTCTGAGTCTATGTACTCTAAGAAGAGTTTAATGAATAAACTGACCCACTACCACTGCAGAAAGCCAGGCCACCATAAGAAGAATTGTCACAGGAATTTTCATGAAACGAAGGCATTTGAGCCATGCCCTGATTACAAAAGGGACCACTGGAAGTTAGACTTCTCCATGAGGTGAAGGTCCTAGGAATCAGACCAATCTTAGCAGACAATCCAAAAAGACTGAAGAGCCACTGGCAAATCTGAACTTTCTCCGTCTGGTGAACTGTCATCTCCACAGTGGACCTCTTGGCAAACATGATGATAGAGGGAAGACTCAAGCTTTATATCTGCTTGAGTCTCTCAGTCCTTCTTTCAACCCTGCCTTTCAAGCTTTCATACCATAATAAAAGAAGTCACTGGAGAAGAAGTAGCTCAGTATTTCTCACAATACTTAGAGTATAACTGAGATGCAATTTTTTTTATCCATTACTTTGTAATCATGCCTAAAAGTACAGTTTATCACTTGGGAGAGATTTTTTAAATACTATAATATACATGCATCTAGATAAGATATATTCCCTCCCACTAATGAAACAAAATAAATAAATACCAAAGAATGAGAAACTAATACATAGAACAATAATAGTTATCTTAGTGCAAATATTCTCAAAAATACTACCATATTCCCTCATTGGAGACAGTACTGTCTCTCTAAGACATGAAGTTAAAAGATTATTGCCTATAATCAACAATTTAAGGGCACAGGATCTACTCAAGCATTATAGTAATACTTACAAACTCCAATTCATGTTTTGAGAATTCAAAAACTTAGTGGAAAATAGCAGTTAGTACATAACCTTAGATATATGCATGTGACAGTAGTACCAATCCACCCTGTGATTCTGAACCCATACATTTTCCTTTCTCAGATCCCAAATAGATACCAGTTGGTTTTCAGTGTTAAATTTTAAAGAGACCTTCTTTTATATTGTCAAATATACAGATTCCCAGTTTCGTTACACATTTAAAAATCTTCAGGACCAGGGCTCTCACCTGACTGAAACTCTTGCTTTGCCAAGGCTTCAGAAATAATCCTCATGTTTCTGAGCAAGTTTTTTTTTCCTACAACTTGACATGTTTTAAATTTTCACTAGTCAAAGTCTTACAATATGCCAATAATACATTGTTTTGTAGCCCCCTAAGAAGAGCTCTGTGGTCAAAACACCCAGGCCCTGCTAAATGTTCTAGAAGATAGGGCTTATAAGATTTCTAGGTGTATGGCACAACTTTGTAGCATTCTTTCAAAATACTTGGTCTTTATTATATCTTAAGGAACCTGGAACCTGGGGGAAATTGCAGTGAATGCTTTCCCCACTGTGGTCCAAGGCCCGAAAACAAATAAATAGATGTTTAGAAATCACATGCTTTTTTCACATTTGTATAGCAGGATATGTTGAGATTACATGACCCCTCCATTAACTTATATAAAAGCCCAATAGGCATATATGTACATGCTAATCTGAGTACATGTTTATAAACCTGCATTTAAGAAGCTTAAATATGTGTTTCCAAATACTCTAGCACTGAGCTTGCTGACAGGATGCCATAGCCTTTGGAATGCTTACACAGGATAAAGTACCTCCTCAACAAGGTACAGAGTATTTTAGCCATAAATTATACGGTGTAGTAAAGAGATGGTCTGCATGCCTCAGATCTGTATCTCTCTCAGCTTTCTTGGTATCAGAGGTATTCAAGATCCATTAGGCAACGATCTCACTTTACATACACCTCAAAATGTCGCTTCAAGAAGAGTTTAATGAATAAATTACACAGGATCAAGTACCTGCTCAACAAGCTATAGAGTATTTTAGCCATGAATTATACTGTGGCAGTACTTCTTTATTCTAAGGGAGATATATTGCTGTCAGTCAACTGAATTCTTTTTTTTTTTTTCTGGTGGTACTAGGTACTGAACTCAGGACCTTGTGCTACTCAAATAAGCATAAGTTCCTCCTTAAATCTTACCACTTTTCTGCAAAAAAATATTGATGCTTGGCCTGGGGTAGAATTCTTTCAGAAAGGTAGAAGCCCTGGATTTTGATCTTGCCGCCAAAACAAAAAGTATACCTTGGCCTGATGAGATGGCTCAGTGGAGTAAGTGCTTGCCTGACAAGTGAAAGGTCCTGATTCCTGATACTGCAAAAAGAAAAAAATATATTGGGGCCAGGGAGATGACTCAGTAGAATAAGTGTTTTCCTAAACAAGGGCCTGAGTTCAATCCCAGTTCCAAAAAAAAGCAGTATACCTCTCCTGAAAATCAATTCAACAAAAAGCTCACAATGAAATATTGATGCTGAAAGAATTACTACATGCAAGTAATTTATATATATATATATATATATATATATATATATATATATATATATATATATATATACCTAGAAACAACTTGTAAAACATGTCCTTTACTGCCCCTCTTCTGTGATTGTAGTTCCTTAGTGTAAAATGAGACAAAATATTCAGTATATGAAACTGTAATGCTATAACAGACATTTGAAAGTTCCCTACTTCCCCTGAGACTAATGTTTAGCCAGAAAAATTCCCAGCCATAACTAGGGCTATACAACTCAATAAAAGACAAAAAGTCAATATTCAGGGGGTACTGAGATGGCAACTGAGCCTGGGTGTGGTGATGTACACCTGTAATCCCAAGTCATCAGAGGCTGTAAACAAACAGATCACTATGAGTACAATCTAGTTGTGAGACCCTAAACACCCTTCCTTAAAATACAAAAGAAGTGCATATGCATATTGATTCAAAGTGTGCTTTCCTAGTATTATATGCCCACATATTGATATAAAAATTAATCTAACAGAAAACAGAACCCCACAAAATGTTGTAAAATGATAGATACATTCTTATCATCTGCTTATTTCCATCAAAATGGTGATAACTCACTAAAAAGGTCACAAAAGTAGAGAAATATATCATAGTAGTGAAGAATGAGGCGGTTTCAGCCTAGAGAGGTAGCATGGCACTCAATGTACCTGCATGGCAAGTTCAAGGGCCCAAGTTCGTTCCCTGGTACCATATGCTATATTTACCAGGAACACTAGGCATCTCCTGCTGGCCCAAAACCAGGTGTGGTGACACATGCCTGTTATCCCAGCACTGGGGAAACTGAGGCAGGAGGAACGCTATGAGTCATAGCTGCTTAGAAAGATGCCATAGAAATAAAGAAGAGAGAAAGAAAGAAAGAAAGAAAGAAAGAAAGAAAGAAAGAAAGAAAGAAAGAAAGAAAGAAAGTTTTCATTAAAAAATGGGGCAGAAGCAAATAAATCTGTTCAGTCCCTCACCCATCCCATCCCCAGCATCAGCACTGACCTGAGAAGGGTCCATTGATGCAAGTACTTTTGGTCAAAACTTAAATGAGCTCTCTTCCATGTGTGTCAGATTCCTCCATTAAGATGGTTACAATCACATGATAGTAAACTGTTCTTTCCAAGTACTAGACAAAAAAAAAAAAAAAAAAAAAAAAAAAAAAAAAAAAAAAAAAAAAAAAAAAAAAAAAAAAAAAAAAAAAAAAAAAAAAAAAA